>JAHHZJ010000439.1:0-32312 GCA_021437245.1 Aegilops speltoides
ATCTTCAAGAAGAAGACCGCGGCCGACGGTAATATTCTCGTCTATAAAGCTCGACTTATCGCAAAAGGTTTCGGCAAGTTCAAGGGATTGACTACGATGAGACCTTCTCACCCGTGGCGATGCTTAAGTCCGTCCGAATCATGTTAGCAATTGCCGCATTTTATGATTATGAAATTTGGCAAATGGATGTAAAACTGCATTCTGAATGGATTTACGGAAGAAGAGTTGTATATGATGCAACGAGAAGGTTTTATCGATCCAAAGGGAGCTAACAAAGTGTGCAAGCTCCAGCGATCCATTTATGGACTGGTGCAAGCATCTCGGAGTTGGAATAAGCGCTTTGATAGTGTGATCAAAGCATTTGGGTTTATCTGAGACTTTTGGAGAAGCTTTGTATTTACAAGAAAGTGAGTGGGAGCTCAGAGCATTTACGATATTATATGTAGATGACATATTGCTGATCGGAAATGATATAGAATTCTGGATAGCATAAAGGGATACTTGAATAAGAGTTTTTCAATGAAAGACCTCGGTGAAGCTGCTTACATATTGGGCATCAAGATCTATAGAGATAGATCAAGGCGCTTAATTGGACTTTCACAAAGCACATACCTTGACAAAATTTTGAAGAAGTTCAAAATGGATCAAGCAAAGAAAGGGTTCTTGCTGTGTTACAAGGTGTGAAGTTGAGTAAGACTCAATGCCCGACCACTGCAGAAGATAGAGAGAAAATGAAAGATGTTCCTATGCTTCAGCCATAGGCTCTATCATGTATGCAATCTGTGTACCGGACCTGATGTGTGCCTTGCTATAAGTTTAGCAGGAGGTACCAAAGTAATCCGAGTGGATCCTTTGGACAGCGGTCAAGAACATCTGAAATACGAAAAGGACTAAGGATATGTTTCTCGTATATGGAGGTGACAAAGAGCTCATAAATGGCAGTTACGTTGATGCAAGCTTTGACAACGATCCGGACGATTCTAAATCGCAGACCGGATCGTATTTACACTAAGCGGAGGAGCTGTCGGTTGGTGCAGTTCTAAACAAAGCGTCGTGGCGGGATCTACATGTGAAGCGGAATACAGCAGCTTCCGAAGCAGCTAATGAAGGAGTGCGGATGAAGGAGTTCATATCCGATCTAGGTGTCATACCTAGTGCATCGGGTCAATGAAAATCTTACGTGACAATTTGGAGCAATTGCCTTAGCGAAGGAATCCAGATTTCACAAGAGGACCAAGCACATCAAGAGGCGCTTCAATTCCATCGGGACTTAGTCGGTGGGAGACATAGAGATTTGCAAGATACATACGGATCTGAATGTTGCAGACCCGTTGACTAAGCCTCTTCCACGAGCAAAACATGATCAGCACCAAGACTCCATGGGTGTTAGAATCATTACTATGTAATCTAGATTATTGACTCTAGTGCAAGTGGGAGGATGAAGGAAATATGCCCTAGAGGCAATAATAAAGTTATTATTTATTTACTTATTTCATGATAAATGTTTATCATTCATGCTAGAATTGTATTAACGGAAACATGATACATGTGTGAATGTATAAACAAACAAGATGTCACTAGTATGCCTCTACTAGACTAGCTTGTTAATCAAAGATGGTTATGTTTCGACCATGAACAAAGAGTTGTTATTTGATTAACAAGGTCACATCATTAGTAGAATGATCGATTGACATGACCCATTCCATTAGCTTAGCACACGATCGTTTAGTATGTTGCTACTGCTTTTATCCATGACTTATACATGTTCCTGTAACTATGAGATTATGCAACTCCGTTTACGGAGGAACACTTTGGGTGCTACCAAACATCACTGGCGTAATCTGGGTGATTATAAAGGAGTACTACAGGTGTCTCCAAAGGCAGATGTTGGGTTGGCATATTTGAGATTAGGTTTTGTCACTCCGATTGTCGGAGAGGTATCTCTGGACCCTCTCGGTAATGCACATCATGAAGCCTTGCAAGCACTACAACTAATGAGTTAGTTGTGAGATGATGTATTACGGAGCGAGTAAAGAGACTTGCGTAGCGAGATTGAACTAGGTATTGGATACCGACGATCGAATCTCGGGCAAGTAACATACCGATGACAAAGGGAACAACGTATGTTGTTATGCGGTCCGACCGATAGAGATCTTCGTAGAATATGTAGGAACCAATATGGGCATCCAGGTCGCTGTTGGTTATTGACCGTGAATAGTTCTAGGTCATGTCTACATTGTTCTCGAACCGTAGGGTCCATGCACGCTTAAGGTTTCGATGGCGGTTATTATGAGTTTATGTATTTTGATGTACCGAAGAAGTTGAGTCCGGATGTGATCACGGACATGACGAGGAGTCTCGGAATGGTCGAGACATAAAGATTGATATATTGGAAGCCTATGTTTGGAGTTGAATGGTTCGGGCAAAAGCGAAATTACGGAAACCGGAGGTTACGGAACCCCCGGAGGTAAATGGGCCCGGTGGGCCTCGAGGGAGAAGAGGAGGGGCCGGCCGGAGGTGGTGGCGCCCTCTCCCCAGTCCGAATAGGACAAGGAGGCGGCGCCCCTCCTCTTTCCCTCCCCCAAACCTAATCCAACTAGGAAAGGGGGAGTCCTACTCCGGTAGGAGTAGGACTCCTCGCGCGCCTAGCTAGGCGGCCGGCCTCCCCCTCCCTCCTTTATATACGGGGCAGGGGGCACCCTAGAACACACAAGTTTGATCTTTGGATCGTTCCTTAGCCGTGTCGGTGCCCCCTCCACCATATTCCACCTCGGTTATACTGTCATGAAGCTTAAGCGAAGCCTCGCGCCAGTGAAACATCAAGATCGTCACCACGCCGTCGTCTTGTGGAACTCTCCCTCGACACTCGGCTGGATCGAGTCTGAGGGCGTCATCGAGCTGTCGTGTGTCAAGAACTCGGGGCGCCGAGTAACGGCGCCGGGATCGGTCGGATCGTGAGGAGAGCGTCGACTACTTCCTCTACGTTGTGATCGCTTCGCCGGGTCTCGAGAGTGCGTAGACAACACTCTCCCTCTCGTTGCTATGCATCACCATGATCTTGCGTGTGCGTGGGAAAATTTTTGAAATTACTCGTTCCCCAACACCGCAACTATGAGATTGTGCAACTCCGTTTACGGAAGAACACTTTGTGTGCTACCAAAGCGTCAGCAATGCTGGGTGATTATAAAGGTGCTCTACAGGAGTTTCCGAAGGTACATGTTGAGTTGGCATAATTCGAGATTAGGATTTGTCACTCCGATTGTCGGAGAGGTATCTCTGGGCCCTCTCGGTAATACTCATCACCTAAGCCTTGCAAGCATGTAACTAACGAGTTAGTTATGAGATGATGTATTACGGAACGAGTAAAGATACTTACCGGTAACGAGATTGAACTAGGTATTGGATACCGACGATCAAATCTCGGGCAAGTAACATACCGATGACAAAGGGAACAACGTATGTTGTTGTGCGGTTTGACCGATAAAGATCTTCGTAGAATATGTAGGAACCAATATGGACACCCAAGTCCCGCTATTGGTTATTGACCGGAGACGTGTCTCGATCATGTCTACATTGTTCTCGAACCGTAGGGTCCGCACGCTTAAGGTTTCGATGACAGTTATATTATGAGTTTATGTATTTTGATGTACCAAAGGTTGTTCGAAGTCCCGGATGTGATTACGGACATGACGAGGATTCTCGGAATGGTCGAGACATAAAGATTGATATATTGGACGGATATATTTGGACACGGAAAGGTTCCGGAGAGTTTGGAATATACGAGCTCGGGAGGTTACGGAACCCCGGTAAGTATATGGGCCTTATTGGGCCTTAGTGGAAGGAGGAGAAGGAGCAAGGGAGGCGCCCCCAAGCCCAATCCGGTGGGAGGGGGGCCCCCCTTTCCTTCTCTCCTCCCCTCTTCCTTCCTTCTCCTACTCCGAATAGGAAGGGGGGCAAACCTACTTGGAGTAGGATTGCCCCCTAGGGTGCACCACCCCTTGGGCGGCCTCCTCCTCCTCCCTCCTTTATATACGGGGTAGGGGGCACCCTAGACACACAAATTGATCATTGAGATCGTTCCTTAGCCGTGTCTGGTGCCCCCTCCACGATATTACACCTCGGTCATATTGTAGCGGTGCTTAGGCGAAGCTCTGCGACAGGAGAACATCAAGATCGTCACCACGCCGTCGTGCTGACGGAACTCCTCCCCGCGCCTCTGCTGGATCGGAGATCTGGGTGCGTCATCGAGTTATACGTGTGTCAAGAACTCGGAGGTGCCGAAGCTTGGTGCTTGGATCGGTCGGACCGGGAGGACGTACAACTACTTCCTCTATGTTGCGTCAATGCTTCCGCTTCAGTATACAAGGGTACGTAGACAACACTCTCCCCTCTCGTTGCTATGCATCACCATGATCTTGCGTGTGCGTAGGAATTTTTTTGAAATTACTACGTTCCCCAACAGGAACATCTTTCATTTTTTCTCTATCTTCTGCTGTGGTCGGGCATTGAGTTTGACTCAACTTCACACCTTGCAGCACAGGCAAGAAACCTTTCTTTGCCTGATCCATTTTGAACTTTTTCAAAATTTTGTCAAGGTATGTGCTTTGTGAAAGTCCTATTAAGCGTCTTGATCTATCTCTATAGATCTTGACGCCCAATATGTAAGCAGCTTCACCGAGGTCTTTCATTGAAAAACTTTTATTCAAGTATCCCTTTATGCTATCCAGAAATTCTATATCATTTCCAATTAATAATATGTCATCTACATATAAAATCAGAAATGCTCTGAGCTCCCACTCACTTTTTGTAAATCTGAGGCTTCTCCAAAAGTCTGTATAAAACCATATCTTTGATCACACTATAAAAACGTTTATTCCACCTCCGAGATGCTTGCACGGTCCTTAAATGGATCATTGGAGCTTGCACACTTTGTTAGCACCTTTTGGGTCAACAAAACCTTCTGGCTGCATAATATACAACTCTTCTTCTAGAAATCCATTCAAGAATGCAGTTTTGACATCCATTTGCCAAATTTCATAATCATGAAATGTAGCAATAGCTAACATGATTCGGACAGACTTAAGCATCGCTACGGGTGACAAAGTCTCATCGTAGTCAACCCCTTGAACTTGTCGAAAACCTTTCGCAACAAGTCGAGCTTTATAGACAGTTACATTACCATCAGCGTCAGTCTTCTTCTTAAAGATCCATTTATTCTCAATGGCTTGCCGATCATCGGGCAAGTCAACCAAAGTCCATACTTTGTTTTCATACATGGATCCCATCTTAGATTTCATGGCCTCTAGCCATTTTGCGGAATCTGGGCTCATCATCGCTTCCTCATAGTTCGTAGGTTCATCATGGTAAAGTAACATGACTTCTAGAATAGGATTACCGTACCACTCTGGTGCGAATCTTACTCTGGTAGACCTACGAGGTTCAGTAGAAACTTGATCCGGAGTTTCATGATCAATATCATTAGCTTCCTCACTGATTGGTGTAGTTGTCATAGGAACCAGTTCTTGTGATGAACTACTTTCCAATAAGGGAGTAGAAACAGTTATCTCATCAAGTTCTACTTTCCTCCCACTCACTTCTTTTGAGAGAAACTCCTTCTCTAGAAAGGATCTGATTTTAGCAATGAAAATCTTGCCCTCAGATCTGTGATAGAAGGTGTACCCAATAGTCTCCTTTGGGTATCCTATGAAGACGCATTTCTCCGATTTGGGTTCGAGCTTATCTGGTTGAAGTTTCTTCACATAAGCATCGCAGCCCCAAACTTTAAGAAATGACAACTTTGGTTTCTTGCCAAACCACAGTTCATAAGGCGTCGTCTCAGCGGTTTTGATGGTGCCCTATTTAGCGTGAATGCGGCTGTCTCTAAAGCATAACCCCAAAGCGATAGCGGTTAATCAAGAAGAGACATCATAGATCGCACCATATCAAGTAAAATACGACACGACATTCGGACACACCATTTATTTGTGTTGTTCGGGTGGCGTGAGTTGCGAAACTATTCCGCATTGTTTCAAGTGTAGACCAAACTCGTAACTCAAATATTCTCCTCCACGATCAGATCGCAGAAACTTTATTTTCTTGTTACGATGATTTTCCACTTCACTCTGAAATTCTTTGAACTTTTCAAATGTTTCAGACTTGTGTTTCATCAAGTAGATATACCCATATCTGCTCAAATCATCTGTGAAGGTGAGAAAATAACGATATCCGCCGCGAGCCTCAACATTCATTGGACCACAAACATCAGTATGTATGATTTCCAACAAATCAGTTGCTCGCTCCATAGTTCCGGAGAACGGCGTTTTAGTCATCTTGCCCATAAGGCACGGTTACTTAAGTACCAAGTGATTCATAATCAAGTGATTCCAAAAGCCCTTGAAGACGGAGTTTCTTCATGCGCTTTACACCGATATGACCTAAACGGCAGTGCCACAAATAAGTTGCACTATCGTTATCAACTCTGCATCTTTTGGTTTCAACACTATGAACATATGTATCACTACTATCGAGATTCAATAAGAATAGACCACTCTTCAAGGTTGCATGACCATAAAAGATATTACTCATATAAATAGAACAACCATTATTCTCGATTTAAATGAATAATCGTCTCGCATCAAACAAGATCCAGATATAATGTTCATGCTCAACGCGGCACCAAATAACAATTATTTAGGTCTAAAACTAATCCCGATGGTAGATGTAGAGTTAGCGTGCCGACCGCGATCACATCGACTTTGGAACCATTTCCCACAGCGCATCGTCACCTCGTCCTTAGCTAATCTTCGCAATCCGTAGTCCTGTTTGAGTTGCAAATATTAGCAGCAGAACCGATATCAAATACCCAGTGCTCTGCGAGCATTAGTAAGGTACACATCAATAACAGGTATATCACATATACCTTTGTTCACTTGCCATCCTTCTTATCCGCCAAATACTTGGGGCAGTTCCGCTTCGATGTCGATCGCTTGCAGTAGAAGCACTCAGTTTCAGGCTTAGGTCCAGACTTGGGTTTCTTCTCTTGAGCAACAAATTGCTTGCCGTTCTTTTTGAAGTTCCCCTTCTTCTTCCCTTTGCCCTTTTTCTTGAAACTGGTGGTTTTGTTAACCATCGACACTTGATGCTCCTTCTTGATTTCTACCTTCGCAGCTTTCAGCATTGCGAAGAGCTCGGGAATAGTTTTGTTCATCCCTTGCATATTATAGTTCATCACGAAGCTCTTGTAGCTTGGTGGCAGTGATTGGAGAATTCTGTCAATGACACTATCATCAGGAAGATTAACTCCCAGTTGAATCAAGTGATTATTATACCAGACATTTTGAGTATGTGTTCACTGACAGAACTATTCTCCTCCATCTTGCAGCCGTAGAACTTATTGGAGACTTCATATCTCTCAATCCAGGCATTTGCTTGAAATATTAACTTCAACTCCTGGAACATTTCATATGCTCCATGACGTTCAAAACGTCGTTGAAGACCCGGTTCTAAGCCGTAAAGCATGGCACACTGAACTATCGAGTAGTCATCAGCTTTGCTCGCCAGACGTTCTTAACGTCGTCAATTGCATCAGCGGCGGGCTGGCACCCAGCGGTGCTTCGGGGCGTAACTTTTTGTGCAGCAATGAGGATAATCCTCGAGTTACGGACCCGATCCGTGTAATTGCTACCATCATCTTTCAACTTTGCTTTCTCAAGGGCGCATTAAAATTCAACGGAACAACAGCACGAGCCATCTATCTACAAACAAACATAGACAAGCAAAATACTATCAGGTACTAAGTTCATGATAAATTTAAGTTCAGTTAATCATATTACTTAAGAACTCCCACTTAGCCAGACATCTCTCTAGTCGTCTAAGTGATCACGCGATCCAAATCAACTAAACCATGTCCGATCATCACGCGAGATTGAGTAGTTTCAATGGTGAACATCGCTATGTTGATCATATCTACTATATGATTCACGTTCGACCTTTCGGTCTCCGTGTTCCGAGGCCATATCTGTATATGCTAGGCTCGTCAAGTATAACCCGAGTATTCGCGTGTGCAACTGTTTTGCACCGTTGTATTTGAGCGTAGAGCCTATCACACCCGATCATCACGTGGTGTCTCAAAGACGAAGAACTTTCATAGCGGTGCATACTCACGAGAGAACACTTCTTGATAATAAGTGACAGATCATCTTAAAATGCTACCGTCAATCAAAGCAAGATAAGATGCATAAAGGATAAACATCACATGCAATCAATATAAGTGATATGATATGGCCATCATCATCTTGTGCTTGTGATCTCCATCTTGAAGCACCGTCATTATCATCATCGTCACCGCGCAACACCTTGATCTCCATCGTAGCATCATTGTCTTTCGCCATCTATTGCTTCTCGACTATCGCTACCGCTTAGTGATAAAGTAAAGCAATTATAGAAGCGTTGCATTTCATACAATAAGCGACAACCATATGGCTCCTGCCGATTGCGATAACCGGTTACAAAACATGATCATCTCATACAATAAAATATAGCATCACGTCTTGACCATATCACATCACAACATGCCCTGCAAAAACAAGTTAGACGTCCTCTACTTTGTTGTTGCAAATTTTACGTGGCTGCTACGGGCTTAGCAAGAACCGTTCTTACCTACGCATCAAAACCACAACGATAGTTTGTCAACTTGGTGCTGTTTTAACCTTCGCAAGGACCGGGCGTAGCCATACTCGATCCAGCTAAAGTGAGAGAGACAGCCACCCGCCAGCCACCTTTAAGCACGAGTGCTCGTAACGGTGAAACCGGTCTCGCGTAAGCATACGCGTAATGTCGGTTCGGGCCGCTTCATCTTACAACTGCCGAACCAAAGTATGACATGCTGGTAAGCAGTATGACTTGTATCGCCCACAACTCACTTGTGTTCTACTCGTGCATATAACATCAACGCATAAAACCTAGGCTCGGATGCCACTGTTGGGGAACGTAGTAATTTCAAAAAAATTCCTACGCACACGCAAGATCATGGTGATGGTTTAGCAACGAGAGGGGAGAGTGTTCGTCCATGTACCCTCATAGACCGTAAGCAGAAGCGTTAGCACAACGCGGTTTATGTAGTCGTACGTCTTCACGATCTGACCGATCTAAGCACCGAACGTACGGAGCCTCCGAGTTCAGCACACGTTCAGCTCGATGACGATCTCCGGCCTCCGATCCAGCAGAGCTCCGGAGATGAGTTCCGTCAGCACGATGGCGTGGTGACTATGATGATGTTCTACGGCAGGCTTCGCCTAAACTCATGACGATATGACCGAGGTGGAATATGGTGGAGGGGCACCGCACAAGGCTAAGGGCGATCCGTAGATCAACTTGTGTGTCTATGGGGTGCCCCCCCCGCCCCCGTATGTAAAGGAGCAAGGGGGGAGGCTGGCCGGCCCTTGGGGCGCGCCAAGGAGGGGGGAGTCCTCCTAGTGGGAATAGGACTCCCCTTTCCTAGTCCAACTAGGAAGGAGGAAGGGGGAAGGAAAGAGGGGGAGAGAGAGAGGGAAGAGGGGCGCGCCCTCCCTAGTCAGTCGGACTCCCCTTGGGAGGCGCGCCACCTCTGGGCTGCTGCCTCTCTCTCCCCTCGGGCTCACTAAGGCCCAATACTTCCCGGGGTTCGGTAACCCCTCCGGCACTCGGTTTTCTCCGAAATCACCGGAACACTTCCGGTGTCGAATATAGTCGTCCAATATACCAATCTTTATGTCTCGACCATTTGAGACTCCTCTTCATGTCCGTGATCACATCCGGGACTCCGAACAAACTTCGGTACATCAAAACTTATAAACTCATAATAAAATTGTCATCGAAACATTAAGCGTGCGGACCCTACGGGTTCGAGAACTATGTAGACATGACCTAGAACCATTCTCGGTCAATAACCAATAGTGGGACCTAGATGCCCATATTGGTTCCTACATATTCTACAAAGATCTTTATCGGTCAAACCGCACAACAACATACGTTGTTCCTTTGTCATCGGTATGTTACTTTCCGAGATCGATCGTCGGTATCCAATACCTAGTTCAATCTCGTTACCGGCAAGTCTCTTTACTCGTTCTGTAATGCATCATCCCGTAATCAACTCATTGGTCACATTGCTTGCAAGGCTTATAATGATGTGCATTACCGAGAGGGCCCAGAGGTACCTCTCCGACGATCGGAGTGACAAAACCTAATGTCAACATACGCCAACTCAACATTTACCTTCGGAGACACCTGTAGTACTCCTTTATAATCACCCAGTTACGTTGTGACGTTTGGTAGTACCCAAAGTGTTCCTCTGGTAAACGGGAGTTGCATAATTCTCATAGTTACAGGAACATGTATAAGTCATGAAGAAAGCAATAGCAGTATACTAAACGATCAAGTGCTAGGCTAACAGAATGGGTCATGTCAATCACATCATTCTTATGATGATGTGACCCCACTAATCAAATGACAACACATGTCTATGGTTAGGAAACATAACCATCTTTGATTAATGAGCTAGTCAAGTAGAGGCATACTAGTGACTATAGCTTTGTCTATGTACTCACACATGTATCATGTTTCCGGTTAATACAATTCTAGCATGAATAATAAACATTTATCATGATATGAGGAAATAAATAATAACTTTATTATTGCCTCTAAGGGCATATTTCCTTCATCTAGACACGGACAAGAAAAGGTTCAGCGGGATGAAGTCTCATGACTGTCATGTGATGATGACGCAGATACTACCTGTTGCCCTTAGAGGGATAATGGACAAGCACATCCGTGACATGCTTATTGGTCTCTGCAACTTTTTCGACGTCATCTCTCAAAAGTCGATCAGTGTGAAGCAGCTCCAAAGGCTACAGGAAGAGATCGTTGTGATACTGAATGAGCTTGAGATGTACTTCCCGCCCGCGTTCTTCGACGTGATGGTGCATCTGTGTGTCCATACTGTGGATGACATAATAGACCTAGGGCCGTCATTCCTGCACAACATGATGTCGTTTGAGAGGATGAATGGGATCATCAAAGGATCTGTTCGTAACATGTCCCGTCCGGATGGAAGCATCGTCCAGGGCTATTTGGCACAAGAGTGCATCTCTTTCTGTGAGAATTTTCTATATGGCGCAGACCAGCCGCCTGGTGTTAGTGTTGGTTTGCCCGTTAACAAGCATGATGGGAGGCTCGAAGGAGATGGTCACTACAGCGGTCGCGAGGAACTGCTGCGTGGCATACTCAGATCGGCCTTAGCGACTTTGTGAGCAAACTTGGTAGTGCTACAACACCTAGGCGAGGTAGATCCTTTCGTGGCACTGCACAAAGAAATTATCGCAAAGAAGTATCGTGACGGGGGTATGCGGGGACGGACGCCTTGAAGTTACTAGAGAGCACAACTCCACTTTCTGCATTGGTTCAAAGAGCATATTATTGCTAATCCCGGAGGAGGGCTCTAAGGACGGATTGCTCATATCGCCTTAGCACATGGCCCCTCGCTCAACCTCGTAACCTATCGGGCATATGATATCAACGATACCGTTCTACGGAGGCCAAAGATATGGGCGGTGATGATCAGAACTCGGGGTGACGATGGAATGCATGACCGGCAGCGACAATGCGCAACTGAACGATTTTATGGAAGGGTCGAGGAGATCTGGGAGCTTGACTACTCTGGACTGCACAACACGACGATGTTCCGTGTCGGATGGGCTAAGAATGTCGAAAGAAAGCGGATTTTCACTACCATGACTATACCCGACGCCAAGAGCGCTACCGTGAACGCTATCGCAAAAAATGAGCCATGGGTACACGCTAAGCATGTGACACAATGCTTCTTCATAACTGACCCGCGCAATCCCAGTCGTGTTGTCGTGAGGAGAGGCAAAAGAAACATCATTGGAATGGATGGAGTCGCCAACGAGGAAGACTATGATCGATCGGCAACCCAATGAGGAAGATGGCGATGATGATGAAGTATCGTCAAAATAAGAATCAATACTACATTACCTAAGAAAATCGTACTCCATGGAAAAGGCAAAGTCACAATGAGGGGCTCAATTATTCTTGACGAACAAGAAGGGAAAGAAGCTGACTCAAAAGCAACGTCGTAATGAGGAAGCGTATGTTATCGGTCCAATGATGTGTAATATATATATATATACAGTTTTACCTATATATATATATATATATATATATATATATATATATATATATATATATATATATATATATATATATTCTATTTTGTATACACACTTAGCCATTATTATGCATGGGTCCATTGATGTGTAATATATATGTTAAGTATTTTGCATACATATTTAACCGTCAAATGATGCAATATATATTGCCCTCCTTCGTTCACTGCCTCGAAATAAAAGTGGGATAAAATAAAGGAAAAGAAAAAGGAAAACTGGCAGTAGTAGCGGTAGTAGCAGTAGCGTTTGCAAAAACCGCTGCAGCTACTGAGAGTTAGTAATGGCAATTTTGCCTAAACCGCTACAGCTAATGAAGTTAGTAGCAGCCCGTTTTGACCTAATCGCCTCTGCTACTTCAACAACCCAAAATTCTCACTCGCCCTACTTCATCCGCCTTTTCCCCCAAATCCCCTCTCTCTTTCCCGTCGCTTTGCCCTGCCCGACCAGCCCGGGCTCGGCCCGACTCGGCGCGGTGCTAGCCCCGACCCGGCGCTCGCCCCGACCCGTCCCTCGACCTCGACCCGGCGCCCGGCGCTTAGCCCGACCCAGCCCTCGCCCCGACTCGGCGTCGGCGCTCGCCCGACCCAGCCAGCCTCGCCTGACCCGTCGGCCCTCGCCTCCCTCCTCTCCCCTCCCGGCCGTCGTCGGGCCTGCCTCCTCACCCCTGCACCCTCTGTAAACCCCCTCTCTCTGCTAGGGTTCTTCGGTTATGTTAATTAGGTTATCTATTTAGTTATGAATTTAGCTAGGTTTCAAAATTAGCTGAATTTATATGTAAATTGAACTGGACATGTGATATGTGCATATGTCATGTTTTGGACATGTCATGTTTGGAAAATGATCCGAGTGGCCTATATTCGCCGGAATGTTGATTCATTTCTGTTCGGTGAATTTCAAGCGCTCTATATGTCCATTTTTAGCAAAGGTCACGCCAAAATTTCCCGTTAATAAAGGCATGATTTGTGCTACATAGTTGGCATATCAGTCTTTGGCACATAGATTTCTTTTATGTCATTTCTCATTTATTCATACTTTTAGAAATAAATGAGGACACTTAATCATAGGAAACATGTCGAACAACGAAGAAACTGGGCCTTCTAACCAAGATGCAAACGAGATAGATTATGAGGGTGAACAAGAGTACCTCGACTATTTGATTGCTAAGCAAGGTTTGCAGGTCGGCCTCGATGATGGTACTGACGCCGACATCGACACCGACGGTGTGACACCCGGATAATCAAGCTACAGTAACCTCTGCGAATGACGCCATGTCACCTCCAGTGTACCGTCGCTAATCTCGCGTTAGTTCAAAACGATTCGAATTCAAACCAGAATTTTTGGCAAAGAAACAAAGTTTTCAAACTTTAAAACAAAAATGTTCGGACCGTGTCAAATATTGCATAGATAATTATGGTGAAGTAAACACATTTTTAGAAAATGCATAAATATTTTAAATTGAATAAAACAGAAAGGAAAATAAATAAAAAGAAACAAAACAAAACAAAACAAAAATAACAGATCCCCATTTGGGCCAAGTGGCCCAGCTGGCCTCCGCCGCCCGAACGGGCCGGCCCGACCGGCCACCACCCCCGCCTCCCTTATCCCCCCACGACCAAACCCTAACCCACCTCATCGCCCCACTACTCCCACTCGCCCCCATTCCCTCTCCCTCGCGCCCCTCTGCCTGATCCCGATCTGGATCGGGAGGGGCCGCACCGACGTCGCCGCCACCCAACGCCGGTGCCCGCCGCTCGCAGTCATCGTCGTCACCTCACCGGCGACGCCTCCTCGCCTCTTCATCCTTCCCCGCGACCGGCCACCTCGTCGCCGTACCACCTCCCCGTCTTCGCCGGATCTTCCTCGTCAGACCTCCCCGAAATCCGTCGAGCCCGCTGCCCGAAATCCCTACGGCCACTGTGAGCATCGCCCCTCTCCTCTCCCCCTGCTTCGCTCTGTCGCCGTTGAGGCCGTTCCCGCGCCCGGCCGCCATGGCCGGAGCTCAATCGCTTCGTCCTCACCGAAGCCCGTCCCGCGCTCCTGCGTCGGCGGCGGCGCCCGGCTTCGCCCTGGTCGCGCCTGCGACCGTGCTCACCGCGTCCCGGTCCCTCCCTTCCCTTCTCTGTCGCCGGTGCGTTCCCCCCGCGCCCGGCGCGTGCGTGGCAGCGCTCGCGCACCTCGTCCCACCTTTGCTGCCACGCCCGGCGCCCTACCGCCTCTGGCTGCACCGTGCCTCGTCCTGGCCGTCTGGCTCGGCAAGCCACTCCCCCTCTGGCCCGCGGCCCCACTCCGGCGCCGCCCTGCTGCTCTCCCGCCGGCGTCCCCTCGGTGACCGTCCGGCCCAGCCCTCGTCCGCCCTACTGGTGAGTGCTCACTGGCGCCCGGCGCCCTGCGCCAAGACGCCAAAGACGCCCGTTTGCCCGATTGGCCTCTCGGTCACTTCCAAACGGGGCCCACCAGCCCCACAGGACGTTTAAAAAAAAGCAAGGAATAAAAAAACAATAATGACAATAATAATAAATTAATTAATTAATTAATTAACTTAATTATTTTTGATTAATTAAACTAATCAATTAACTAATCTAATTAAACTGTTAGTTAATTAATTAATCAGCCAATGACAGCGGGGCCCACCCCCTAATTAATCCTGATTAGGTTAATTAATATGTCTAATAAAATGTGTCACTGACCAGTGGGGCCCACTGGTCAGGTTGATTCGATCAACCCTGTTGATCTGCGGCGTCGACATCACATCATGCCGATGTCATAAATACATTCGAATTAAATTAAATAATTAATTAAATTCGAAATTATTAAAATCTTTAGAAAATCATATCTTTTAATCCGTAACTTTCGGATTAAATTATTTTCAACATGAAAGTTGCTCGAGCAGCGAGGCGGATCCGGATCGCGGCCCGTTCATCCGCCACGCGTCCCTAGCATAGTGAACCTGTAACATTTCACCTTCGATTCATCTGTCCGAAAACATGGAACACCGGGGATACTTTCCCGGGTGTTTCCCCCCTTCATCGGTATCACCTCATATCGTGATAGAACACGTCTAGCTCTGCTTGTTGTCCTGTTATGCACTTGCTTGCTATGTACTTACTGTTGCTCCCCCCTCTTCTCTCCGGTAGACCCCGTGACGATGCTGATGCCCCTGTGGTCGACTACGTCACCGACGACCCCTTCTTGCCTGAGCAACCAGGCAAGCCCCCCCCTTGATCACCAGATATCACCTATTCTCCTCTATACTGCTTGCATTAGAGTAGTGTAGCATGTTACTGCTTTCCATTGATCCTATTCTGATGCATAGCCTGACATTGTTGCTACATTGTTGATACCTTACCTGCAATCCTAAATGCTTAGTATAGGATGCTAGTTTATCATCATTGGCCCTACATTCTTGTCAGTCTGCCTTGCTATACTATTGGGCCGTGATCACTCGGGAGGTGATCACGGGTATATACTATACATACATACATCTTTGCAGATGGTGACTAAAGTCGGGTCATTTCGATGAGTACCCATAAGTGATTACGATGAGAAATTTGAAAGGACAGGTGGCTCCATCCCGATAGAGGTGGGCCTGGGTTCCCGGCGGCCCCCGACTGTTACTTTGTGGCGGAGTGACAGGGCAGGTTGAGACCACCTAGGAGACAGGTGGGCCTGGCCCTGGTCGGCGTCCGCGGTTGCTTCATAATAACACGCTTAACGAGATCTTGGTATTTGATCTGAGTCGGCCATTTGGTCTATCGCACTAACCATCTCTGCGGGAGTAGTTATGGGTATCCGGCGTCGTGGTATCGGTCGAAGCCTTCTTGGCGTCGGCGGAGCGGGGCAAGACCGGATTGGACTACGTTAACGCAACTTCCTTTGTAATGGAGGTTGCTAGGTGCGCTTCCGGCCGCCGCATAGCGTCTTGGTGTGCAATGGGCGATGGGCCCGGACACTGCGCGCGCATAGGATTTAGACCGGCGGGCTGACCTCTCTGTTGTGCCTAGGTGGGGCTGCGGCGTGTTGATCTTCCGAGGCGGGCATGACCCGGAAAGTGTGTCCGGCCAAATGGGATCGGCGTGTTGGGTTATGTGGTGCACCCTGCGGTGAGTTTATCTATTGAATAGCCATGTCCCTCGGTAAAGGGCGACCGGAGTTGTACCTTGACCTTATGACAACTAGAACCGGATACTTAATAAAACATACCCTTCCAAGTTCCACGAACAACCCGGTGATCGCTTTTCCCGCAGGCGGCGAGGGAGGATCGCCGGGTAGGATTATGCTATGCGATGCTCTTGGAGATGCTACTTGGAGATGCTACTTGGAGATGTTACTTGGCGATGCTACTTGGAGGACTTGAGTCTACTCTCTTCTACATCTTTGCAAGATGGAGGCTGCGAGCGTAGTCTTGACGAGGATTAGCTATCCCCTCTTATTACGGCATTCTGCGGTGCAGTCCACCGATATGGCCCTTTACACATATACCCATGCATATGTAGTGTAGATCCTTGCTTGCAGTACTTTGGATGAGTACTCACGGTTGCTTTCTCCCCCTTTTCCCCCTTTCCTTTCTTTACGGTTGTCACAACGAGATCTTTGAAACCAGGGCGACGCCACCGTCGATGGCGACTACTACTGGAGGTGCCTACTACTACGTGCAGCCCCAGCGGCGACCGGGAGTAGTTTAGGAGGATCGAGGCAGGAGGCCTGCGCCTCTTCGTCTGTATCCTGGTTGGTGCTAGCCTTCTTAAGGCAAACTTGTTTAACTTATGTACGTACTCGGATATTGTTGCTTCGGTGACTTCGTCTATGATCGAGCACTTGTATTCGAGCCCTCGAGGCGGCTGGCTTGTATTATGATGCTTGTATGACTTATTTATGTTTTAGAGTTGTGTTGTGATATCTTCCGTGAGTCCACGATCTTGATCGTACACATTTGCGTGCATGATTAGTGTACCATTGAATCGGGCGTCGCTTATTGCTCTGCAATACTTGCTCTTTGGCATTATGGGTGCTTTCCATATGTGCGGCAATATTTGTTAGTATTCTTAGACACGTCATTTTGATCCTATGGATTCAACATGAGTGCGAATACGCAATCATCGATTGATCTTTTTAAATTATCTTCCTGCTCGGGCGTCATTTTGAACATGAGCTTGTTACGGACCAATCTATTTGCGTCAATGCTACCCTTAGTTACTGTTGAACTTATCCACCCTTGATCAGGCCTTTGCTTGATCCTTGATTAAATCATAATTCCTTTGATACCTAAGCATTGAATCATTCGGATGTTCTATGATCGATGCCTTTGCATTCTTTCTTCAACTAGTTGTGTGTCGATGCTCACATCGCCCGCTATGGATCGTCGGATCCTTTGTTGGATATTATTTGATAGTGTCCTTCATATTTAATCGCCTTGTGAATCCTTTCACGATACATAATGCCTTTGGTAAATCCTATTCTGGATTTGGCCAACCATGCTCTGACTTTTGAGCTGGTGATGTTTACTAGAAGTTTGTGGTATATGTTCCTAAGAGGCCCGATGGGTTGGACATATGCCTTCTCTAATCTGTGTGAACACGAAACTACTACGGGTCATACTCTATTAGTGTTATGTCGGATAAAATTTCAACACCACAACCGTTGAAGGCGAGGAGTGAATGAAAGGTTGTGCATTAAAGAAGTGGGAGTCGACCTTGAACTTTGTGTTCATGCCCATGGACACGATGTGGAACTTATCATGGAAGCTTCTTGCAAAATATTTAATCCTTTAAGCAATTCTTCGGTGTCATTAAATTGGATCCCTTGCAGCTATGGTTCCGACCATATTGTTCTTCTTTGATCACATTTCTTGGGCAAGTTTAAGCACTTGTCTTCGCGAGTAATACCCAGTCCAACCTCTACTTTGATTTGTTGTCGAGTATTACCCCCAGTGTCTCAAGATTATCACGAGGCGCATAACTTCTTACGAAGTTCTACATCAAGTGCTACATTCTCATTGATTCCAATTTTTCGCGGGCTCACGAAGTTATTAAACCCTCAAGGACACCGATAAATGAATCGAGTCCACCTACGACTAAACAGCTCTTAGTATTCTTCTTTGCTTACGAGTTTGTACTCGATCTGTCATTCCTAGCCCGCCTCGGCTCTAGCGAAGTCGCGCTGATCTTAACTATGCTACACGGTCCTTATTTCCGAGCACCACTTTTGGCGATGAGCTAAGCTTACGTCGATCTCCCTTGTCTTATCGTTTCACCTCGAGCAGCAAGCTCGATCCAGACTGGAGGCGTATCCGTGGTTCCAAAAATCTTCCTACAACCTCCTTTTGCTTGATGCGATCGATGAGAGATTATATCCTCATGAAACCTCTCGATAACAAGCTGTGTCATGATCATCATCAACATTCTGAGCTCTCCGGGATATCAATTGAATTCATGATGAGAAATACCATCCTTGCCCTCGATGCTTTGTGTTGTAAATCGACCACATTATTGCCTTTCCTCCAACACAAACTTGTTAGGTGTTACGTGTTATACATTGAGTTCCTTGCTATCCAGCATTTCTTCTTCTTTATCTTGGAGTATTACCATCTTTTATATCAAGAATATCATGAGGATTACTCCACCTCTTAAGAAATTCTTGGTATAGTGACACCTCTCACCATCACCATTCTTTCTTGGTCCTCGTGTTGCTTCCAACAAGTGAACGGTGTTGTTTGGATTCTGCCCTTCTAGCAACCCTCTTGCTTTGAAGTTAATGGTCGGCCGTTCATTCTTAGACTATTGATTATTGAATCACCATTCCGAGGTTGGTCGTATGTTTGGAGTTGAATGGTTCGGGACGAATTTCTAGGAAGCAAGGATCTGGAACCCGGGAGGTAAATGGGCCCGGTGGGCCTCGAGGGAGAAAGGAGGAGGAGGAGGTGGCGCCTCTCCCCATCCGAATAGGACAAGGAGGCGCGGCGCCTCTCTCTTCCCTCAAACCTAATCCAACTAGGAAGGGGAGTCCTACTCAGGAGTAGGACTCCTCCGCTAGCTAGGCAGGGCCTCCCCCTCCCTCCTTTATATCTGAGGGGCAGGGGCACCCTAGAACACAAAGTTTGATCTTTGGATGTTCCTTAGCGTGTCGGTGCCCCTCCACCATATTCCACCTCGGTTATACCGTCGCGAAGCTTAAGGAAGCCTGCTTGCCGTGAAACATCAAGATCGTCCTGCCTTCGTCTTGTGGAACTCTCCCGACACTCGGCTGGATCAGATCGAGGGGCGTCATCGAATGTCGTGTGTCAAGAACTTCGGCGCGCAGAATGTTGCGCAGGATCGTCGGATCGCGAGGAAGCGTCGACTACTTCCTCGTTGTGATCGCTTCGCCGGGTCTCTGATCACGTAGACAACACTCCCCCTCGTTGCTATGCATCACCATGATCTTGCGTGTAATAGGAAATTTTTGAAATTACTCGTTCCCCAACACGCAACTATGAGTTGTGCAACTCCGTTTACGAAGAACACTTTGTGTGCTACCAAAGCGTCACAAGCATGTTGGGTGATTATAAAGGTGCTCTCTGGGGAGTTTAGAAGGTACATGTTGAGTTGGCATAATTGAAGATTAGGATTTGTCACTCCGATTGTCGGAGAGGTATCTGGGCCCTCTTAATAATACTCATCACCTAAGCCTTGCAAGCATGTAACTACTTGAGTTAGTTATGAGATGATGTATTACGGAGCGAGTAAAGATACTTACCGTGTGAGATTGAACTAGGTATTGGATACAAGCGATCAAATCTCGAAAGATATTTATCACGATGACAAAGGAACAGCGTATGTTGTTGTCGGTTTAATAGATAAAGATCTTAGTAGAATATGTAGGAACCAATATGGACACCCAAGTCCCGCTATTGGTTATTGATGGGAGGCGTGTCTCGATCATGTCTACATTGTTCTCGAGCCAAGTAAATCATACGCTTAAGGTTTGATAGCCGGTTATATTATGAGTTTATGTATTTTGATGTACCAAGGTTGTTGGTCGGATGTGATTACGGACATGGCGAGATCTCGGAATGGTAAGACATAAAGATTGATATATTGGGCGGATATATTTGGACAGGAAAGGTTAGGGAGAGTTTGGAATATACGAGCTCAGGATTCTAGGAACCCCGGTAAGTATATGGGCCTTATTGGGCCTTAGTGGAAGGAGGAGCAAGGGAGGCGCCCAAGCCTCCGGGTGGGAGGGCCCATTTCCTTCTCTCCTCCCCCTCTTCCTTCCTTCTCCTACTCCGAATAGGAAGGGGGCAAACCTACTTGGGTAGGTTGCCCCCCTAGAATACCACCACCCATGGGGCCTCCTCCTCCTCCTCCTTTATATCACGGGGGTGAGGGGCACCTGAACACACAAATTGATCATTGAGATGGTTCCTTAGCAGTGTGCGGTGCCCCCCTCACGATATTACCTCGGTCATATTGTAGCGGTGCTGGCTGACTCTGCAGCGAGAGAACATCAAGATCGTCCTGCGCCGTGTCGCTGTGGAACTCCTCCGCGCCTCTGCTGGATCGGAGATCAGGTGTCGTCATCGAGTTATGCGTGTGTCAGAACTGGAGTGCAGATAGCGGTGCTTGGATCGGTCGGACGGGAGGGCGTGACTACTTCCTCTACATGTTGCGTCAATGCTTGCTTGATTATACAAGTGCGTAGACAACACTCTCCCCTCTCGTTGCTATGCATCACCATGATCTTGCGTGTGCGTAGGAATTTTTGAAATCTCGTTCCCCAACGAGGAACATCTTTCATTTTCTCTATCTTCTGCTGTGGTGGGGCATTGAGTTTGACTCAACTTCACACCTTGCGTACAGGCAAAAGAAACCTTTCTTTGCACGATCCATTTTGAACTTTCAAAATTTTGTCAAGTATGTGCTTTGTGAAAGTCCTATTAGCGTCTTGATCTATCTCTATAGATCTTGGCGCCCATATCTGACTTCACGAGGTCTTTCATTGAAAAACTTTTATTCAAGTATCCTTTATGCTATCGAGAAATTCTATATCATTTCCAATTAATAATATGTCATCTACATATAAAATCGAAATGCTCTGAGCTCCCTCACTTTTTGTATCTGAGGCTTCTCCAAAGTGCATATAAAACCATATCTTTGATCACACTATAAAAGCGTTTATTCCACCTCCGAGATGCTTGCACGGTCCTTAAATGGATCATTGGAGCTTGCACACTTTATTAGCTTTTTGGGTCAACAAAACCTTACGGCTGCATAATATACAACTCTTCTTCTAGAAATCCATTCAAGAATGCAGTTTTGACATCCATTTAAATTTCATAATCATGAAATGTAGCATAGCTAACATGATTGGGACAGACTTAAGCATCGCTTCTGGGTGACAAAGTCTCATCGTAGTCAACCCCTTGAACTTGTCGAAAACCTTCGCAACAAATTAAGAGCTTTATAAACGATTACATTACCATCGTCGATCTTCTTCTTAAAGATCCATTTATTCTCAATGGCTTGCCGATCATCGAGGCAAGTCGACCAAAGAATCCATACTTTGTTTTCATACATGGATCCCATCTTAGATTTCATGGCCTCTAGCCATTTTGCGAATCTGGGCTCATCATCGCTTCCTCATAGTTCGTAGGGTTCATCATGGTAAAGTAACATGACTTCTAGAATAGGATTACCGTACCACTCAGTGCGAATCTTACTGGTAGACCCTCACGAGGTTGATGAAACTTGATCCGGAGTTTCATGATCAATATCATTAGCTTCCTCCTTGATTGGTGTAGTTGTCATAGGAACGTTCTTGTGATGAACTACTTTCAATAAGGGGTAAGCAGATTATCTCATCAAGTTCTACTTTCCTCCTCACTTCTTTTGAGAGAAACTCCTTCTCTAGAAAGGATCTGATTTTAGCAATGAAAATCTTGCCCTCGGATCTGTGATAGAAGGTGTACCCAATAGTCTCCTTTGGGTATCCTATGAAGGCATTTCTCCGATTTGGGTTCGAGCTTATCTGGTTGAAGTTTCTTCACATAAGCGCAGCCCCAAACTTTAAGCGACAACTTTGGTTTCTTGCCAAACCACAGTTCATAAGGCGTCGTCTCAGCAGTTTTGATGGTGCCCTATTTAGCGTGAATCGGCTGTCTCTAAGCATAACCCCAAAGCGATAGCGGTTAATCGATAAGAGACATCATAGATCGCACCATATCAAGTAAAGAAATCACGATTACGACCGGACACACCATTTATTTGTCTTTGTTAGGGTGGCGTGAGTTAAAAACTATTCGCATTGTTTCAAGTGTAGACCAAACTTCGTAACTCAAATATTCTCCTCCGATCGGATCGCGAAACTTTATTTTCTTGTTCGATGATTTTCCACTTCACTCTGAAATTCTTTGAACTTTTCAAATGTTTGGACTTGTGTTTCATCAAGTAGATATACCCATATCTGCTCAAATCATCTGTGAAGGTGAGAAAATCATATACTTGTGAGCCTCAACATTCATTGGACCACAAACATCGGTATGTATGATTTCCAACAAATCAGTTTCGCTCCATAGTTAGGAGAGCGTCGTTTTTAGTCATCTTGCCCATGAGCACGCGGTTACATAAGTACCAAGTGATTCATAATCAAGTGATTCAAAGCCCATCGTGTGGAGTTTCTTCATCGCTTTACACCGATATGACCTAAGCAATGGGTGCCACAAATAAGTTGCACTATCATTATCAACTCTTGCATCTTTTGGTTTCAACACTATGAATATGTGTATCACTACTATCGAGATTCAATAAAATAGAACACTCTTCAAGGGTGCATGACCATAAAAGATATTACTCATATAAATAGAACAACCATTATTCTCTGATTTAAATGAATAACCGTCTAGCATCAAACAAGATCCAGATATAATGTTTCATGCTGCATGGCGGCACCAAATAACAATTATTTAGGTCTAAAACTAATCCCGATGGTTAAAACTAATCCCGATGGTAGATGTAGAGGTAGCGTGCCGACCCGCGATCACATCGACTTTGGAACCGTTCCCAGCGCATCGTCACCTCGTCCTTAGCTAATCTTAGGCAATCCGTAGTCCTGTTTGAGTTGCAAATATTAGCAATGAGAACCAGTATCAAATACCCAAGTTGCTACTGCGAGCATTAGTAAGGTACACATCAATAACATGTATATCACATATACCTTTGTTCACTTTGCCATCCTTCTTATCCGCCAAATACTTGGGGCAGTTCCGCTTCGATTGTCGATATGCTTGTAGTAGAAGCACTTTCGATTTCAGGCTTAGGTCCAGACTTGGGTTTCTTCTCTTGAGCAACAACTTGCTTGTCGTTCTTTTTGAAGTTCCCCTTCTTCTTTCCTTTGCCCTTTTTCTTGAAACTGGTGGTCTTGTTAACCATCAACACTTGATGCTCCTTCTTGATTTCTACCTCCACGGCTTTTAGCATTGCGAAGAGCTCGGGAATAGTCTTGTTCATCCCTTGCATATTATAGTTCATCACGAAGCTCTTGTAGCTTGGTGGCGGTGATTGGAGAATTACATCAATGACACTATCATCGGGAAGATTAACTCCCGGTTGAATCAAGTGATTATTATACCCGGACATTTTTGGTATGTGTTCACTTGCGAACTATTCTCCTCCATCTTGCAACTATAGAACTTATTGGAGACTTCATATCTCTCAATCCGGGCATTTGCTTGAAATATTAACTTAACTCTGGAACATCTCCATATGCTCCATGAGCGTTCAAAACGTCGTTGAAGACCGATTCTAAGCCGTAAAACGCATGGCTGCTTGAACTATCGAGTAGTCATCAGCTTTGCTGCTGCCGGTGATTCTTAACGTCGTCGATTGCATCAATGGCGGGCCTTGCACCCAGCGGTGCTTCCGGGGCGTAATTCTTTTTGTGCAGCAATGAGGGATAATCCTCGAGTTCTGGACCGAGAGTCCGTGTAATTGCTACCATCATCTTTCAACTTTGCTTTCTCAAGGAGCGCATTAAAATTCAATGGAACAACAACGACGAGCCATCTATCTACAAACAAACATAGACAAGCAAAATACTATAGGGTACTAAGTTCATGATAAATTTAAGTTCAATTAATCATATTACTTAGAACTCCCACTTGAAGCGAGACATCTCTCTAGTCATCTAAGTGATCACGTGATCAAATCAACTAAACCATGTCCGATCATCACGTGAGATGGAGTAGTTTCAATGGTGAACATCACTATGTTGATCATATCTACTATATGATTCACGTTCGACCTTCGGTCTCCGTGTTACGAGGCCATATCTACGTATATGCTAGGCTCGTCAAGTATAACACAGTATTCGCGTGTGCAACTGTTTTGCACCGTTGTATTTGAGCGTGAGAGCCTATCACACGATCATCACGTGGTGTCTCGGCCGCGAAGAACTTTCCACAGCGGTGCATACTCGGGGAGAACACTTCTTGATTATTAAGTGAGAGATCATCTTAAAATGCTACCGGTCGATCAAAGCAAGATAAGATGCATAAAGGATAAACATCACATGCAATCAATATAAGTGATATGATATGGCCATCATCATCTTGTGCTTGTGATCTCCATCTCGCTTTACTTAGTCATGATCACCGTATCGCACCGGCGCTACACCTTGATCTCCATCGTAGCATCGTTGTCGTTCGCCATCTATTGCTTCTACGACATATTCATACTGCTTAGTGATAAAGTAAAAGCAATTACAGAGGCGTTGCATTTCATACAATAAGCGTGACAACCATATGGCTCTGCCCGATTGCCGATAACCCGGTTACAAAACATGATCATCTCATACAATAAAATATAGCATCACGTCTTGACCATATCACATCACAACATGCCCACCAAAAACAAGTTAGGCGTCCTCTACTTTGTTGTTGCAAATTTTCACGTGCTGCTACGGGCTTAGCAAGAACCGTTCTTACCTACACATCAAAACCACAATGATAGTTAAATCAAGTTGGTGCTGTTTTAACCTTCCAATAAGACGAGGCGTAGCCACACTCGATTCAGCTAAAGTGAGAGAGATGAACCCATAGCCACCTTTAAGCGTACGAGTGCTAAATAGCAGTGAAACCGGTCTGGCGTAAGCGTCTGGCGTAATGTCGGTCGGGCGCTTCATCTCTGTCTTGTCGAACCGAACAGTATGACATCTGCGGTAAGCGGTATGACTATATATCGCCACAACTCACTTGTGTTCTACTCGTGCATATAACATTCGCGCATATAAAAACTAGGCTCGGATGCCCTTGTTGGGAGCGTAGTAATTTCAAAAATTTCCTCGCTGCGCAAGATCATGGTGATGGCATAGCAGCGAGAGGGAAGTGTTCGTCCACGTACCCTCATAGACCGTGGCGGGGCGTTGCTTACAAGCTTGATTGTGATGTAGTCGTCGTCTTCACGATCCGACCGATCAAGCACGAGCGTATGGAGCCTCCGGAGTTGACTACGTTCATTTCGATGGCGATCTCGGCCTCCGATCCACCAGAGCTCGGAGATGAGTTCCGTCAACCGCTGCACGGCGTGGTGATGATGATGATGTTCTACGGGCGCGAGGCCGCCTAAACTCCGGCGACGATATGACCGAGGTGGAATATGGTGGAGGGCGCACCACACGGCTAATGGAGCGATCCGTAGAATCCAACTTGTGAGTCTATGAGGTGCCCCTTCCCCTGTATATAAAGGAGCAGGGGGAGGCCAGGCGACAAAGGGGAGGCGGCGCCAAGGAGGAGAGTCCTCTCCTAGTGGGAGTAGTACTCCCTTTCCTAGTCAACTAGAGGCGGAGGAAGAAGAGAGGAGGGAGAGGGAAAGAGGGCGCGCCCCCCTCCTAGTCAATTCAGACTCCCCATGGGAGGCGCCACCTCTGGGCTCTGCCTCTCTCCCCTCGGGCCCACTAAGGCCCAATACTTCCCGGGGGTTGGTAACCCCTCACACTCAGTTTTCCGAAATCACCGGAACACTTCGGTGTCCGAATATAGTCGTCAATATATCAATCTTTATGTCTCAACCATTTCGAGACTCTCGTCATGTCCGTGATCACATCCGGGACGAAAAAACTTACATCAAAACTTATAAACTCATAATAAAGCTGTCATCGTAACGTTAGCGTGCGGACCCTACGGGTTCGAGAACTATGTAGACATGACCTAGAACCATTCTCGGTCGATAACCAATAGTGGGACCTAGATGCCCATATTGGTTCCTACATATTCTACAAAGATCTTTATCGGTCAAAGCACAACAACATCGTTGTTCCTTTGTCATCGGTATGTTACTTGCGAGATCGATCGTCGGTATCAATACCTAGTTCAATCTCGTTAGCAGAAAGTCTCTTTACTGATACGTAATGCATCATCCGTAATCAACTCATTGGTCACATTGCTTGCAAGGCTTATAATGATGTGCATTAGAGAGGGCCGAGGTACCTCTCCAGGCGATCGGAGTGACAAAACCTAATGTCGACATCGCCAACTCAACATTTACCCGGAACTGTAGTACTCCTTTATAATCACCCGATTCGTTGTGGCGTTTGGTAGTACCAAAGTGTTCCTCAGTAGCGGGGTTGCATAATTCTCATAATTCGAGGAACATGTATAAGTCATGAAGAAAGCAATAGCGATATACTAAGCGATCAAGTGCTAGGCTAACGAATGGGTCATGTCAATCACATCATTCTTATGATGATGTGACCCCACTAATCAAATGACAACACATGTCTATGGTTAGGAAACATAACCATCTTTGATTAATGAGCTAGTCAAGTAGAGGCATACTAGTGACTATAGCTTTGTCTATGTACTCACACATGTATCATGTTTAGGTTAATACAATTCTAGCATGAATAATAAACATTTATCATGATATGAAATAAATAATAACTTTATTATTGCCTCTAAGGGCATATTTCCTTCATCTAGACACGGACGAAAAAGGTTCAGCGGATGAAGTCTCATGTTGTCATGTGATGATAGCCCAGATACTGTTGCCCTTAGAGGATAATGGACAAGTCGTGACATGCTTTTGGTCTGCAACTTTTGACATCTCTCAAAAATCGATCGGTGACAGCTCCAAAGGCTCTGAGGAAGAGATCGTTGTGATCTTGAATGAGCTTGAGATGTACTTCCTTGCGCGTTCTTGACGTGATGGTGCATGTGTGTCCATCTTGTGGATGACATAATAGACCTAGGGCCGTCATTCACACAACATGATGTCGTTTGAGAGGATGAATGGGATCATCAAAGGATCTGTTAAGTAACATGTCCCGTCCGGATGGAAGCATCGTCCGGGCTATTTGGCACAGAGTGCATCTCTTTACGTGAGAATTTTCTATATGGCGCCCGGACCAGCCGCGGTGTTAGTGTTGGTTTGCCGTTAACAAGCATGATGGGAGGCTGAAGGAGATGGTCACTACAGCGATGCATGAGGCCTGCGTGGCATACTCGGATCGGCGCGACTTTGTGAGCAAACTTGGTGCTACAACACCTACAAAGGTAGATCCTTTCGTGCCTTTGCACAAAATTATCGCAAAGAAATATCGTGGCCAAGGTATCTGGAATGAGGCGAAGTTACTAGAAACCAACTCCACTTTCTGCATTGGTTCAAAGAGCATATTACTAATCCCGGAGGGCTCTAGGGCCGGATTGCTCATCGCCTGCCGCTTAGCCCCTCGCCCAACCTCGTAACCTATCGGGCATATGATATCAAGCGATACCGTTCTACAGGCCAAAGATATGGGCGGTGATGATCGAGAACTTCGAGGGTGCGATGGAATGCATGACCGGCGGCGACAATGCATAGCTGAGCGATTTTATGGAAGGTCGAGGAGATGCAGGAGCTTGACTACTCTGGACTGCACAACGGCGATGTTCCGTGTCGGATGGGCTAAGAATGTCGAAAGAAAGTTTTCACTACCATGACTATACCCGGCCAAGGCGCTCGTGAAACGCTTCTCGCAAAAATGAGCCATGGGTACCGCTAAGCATGTGACACAATGCTTCTTCATAAGCGACCCGCGCAATCCCGGTCGTGTTTAGCCGTGAGGAAAGAAAAGAAACATCATTGGAATGGATGGAGTGCCAGAGGAAGACTATGATCGATGCGACAGCAATGAGGAGAAGATGATGATGATGAAGTATCGTCAAAATAAGAATCAATACTACATTACCTAAGAAAAATCGTACTCCATGGAAAAGCAAAGAAGTCACAATGAGGGCTCAATTATTCTTGACGAACAAGAAGGAAAGAAGCTGACTCAAAAAGCAGCGTCGTGGCGAGAAAGCGTATATTATCGGTCCAATGATGTGTAATATATATATATACAGTTTACCTATATATATATATATATATATATATATATATATATATATATATATATATATATATATATATATATATATATTTCTATTTTGTATACACACTTAGCCATTATTATGCATGGGTCCATTGATGTGTAATATATATTTGTATTTTGCATACATATTTAACCGTCAAATGATGCAATATATATTGCCCTCCTTAGTTCCTTTGCCTCGGGAAATAAAAGTGGGATAAAATAAAGGAAAAGAAAAAGGAAGCTGGCAGTGGCCAGGTGTAGTAGCAGCGTTTTGCAAAAACATTTGCAGCTCTTGAGATTAGTAATGGCAATTTTGCCTAAACCGCTCTGATAATGAAGTTAGTAGCCCGTTTTGACCTAATGCTCTTGCTACTTCAACAACAAAATTCTCACTCGCCCTACTTCATCCGCCTTTTCCCCCAATCCCTCTCTCTTTCCCGTCGCTCCTTGCGCTTGACCCGGCCCGGCGCTCGGCCCCACTCGCGTGGTGCCCAAACCCAGGCGCTCGCCCCGACCGTCCCTCGACCTCGACCCGGCGCGGGTGGCCCGACCCCGACCTCGCCCCGACTCGGCGTCGGCGCCCCGACCCGCATGGGTGGTGTGTCAAGAACCGGAGGTGGAATCGTTTCTTGAATCGGTTGGACCGGAGGACATCGACTACTTCCTCTCGTTGCGTCAGCCTTCGCTTTGGTCTCAGGTGCGTAGACAACACTCTCCCCTCGTTGCTGTGCATCACCATGATCTTGCGTTAATGCGTAGAATTTTTTGAAATTACTCGTTTCCCCATGATGGCATCGAGCCAGGTTTTATCGTTGATGTTATATGCGAGTAGAACAAAAGTGAGTTGTGGGCGATATAAGTCATCTGCCTTTGCATGTCATACTTTGGTTCAGCGGTATTGTGAGATGAAGCGGCCGGACCGACATTCAGCGTGCGCTTCAGGACTGGTTTCACCGTTCGAGCTTTCGTGCTTAAAGGTGGCTGGCGTGTCTGTCTCTCTCACTTTAGTTGAACCGAGTGTGATCGCCGGTCCTTGTGAAGGTTAAAGCGGAGTCTATTTGACAAACTATCGTTGTGGTTTTGATGCGTAGGTAAAGCGGTTCTTGCTAAGCCCGTAGCACCACTAAAATTTGCAACAACAAAGTAGAGGGCGTCTAACTTGTTTTGCGGGCATGTTGTGATGTGATATGGTCAAGGCGTGATGCTATATTTTATTGTATGAGATGATCATGTTTTGTAACGAAGTTATCGGCAATGGCTGGAGCCATATGGTTGTCGCTTTATTGTATGAAGTAAGCATACATAATTGCTTTACTTTATCACTAAGCGGTAGCGATATCGTAGAAGCAATAGATGGCGTAGCGACAACGATGCTCGATGGAGATCAAGGTGTCGGCCGGTGGCGATGGTGGTCATGGCGGATTGCTTGAAGATGGAATCACAAGCACAAGATGATGATGGCCATATCATATCACTTATATTGATTGCATGTGATCTTTATCCTTTATGCATCTTATCTTGCTTTGATTGGCGGTAGCATATTAAGATGATCTCTCACTAAAATTATCAAGAAGTGTTCTCCACGGTATGCACGTTGCCAAAGTTAAATCGTGTAGAGACACCCGTGATGATGGGTGTGATAAGCTCTCGTCCATCTACAATGGGTGCAAGCCAGTTTTGCACCTGCAGAATATTCGAGTTAAACTTGGCGAGCCTAGCGTATCGAGATATGGCCTCGGAACACGAGACCGAAAGGTGGCGTGAATCATATAGTAGATATGATCAACATAATGATGTTCACCATTGAAAACTACTCCATCTCCGTGATGATCGGTTATGGTTTAGTTGATTTGGATCACGTGATCACTTAGATGACTAGAGAGATGTCTCTAAGTGGGAGTTCTTAAGTAATGTGATTAATTGAACTTAAATTTATCATGAACTTAGTACTGATAGTATCTTGCTTGTCTATGTTTGTTTGTAGATAGATGGCTCGTCTGTTGTTAGTTGAATTTTAATCGTTCCTTGAAAGCAAAGTTGAAAGATGATGGTAGCAATTACGATTTGAGTCCGTAACACGAGATTATCCTCATTCTGCCTTTGAAGAGTTCGTCGAAGCACGCGGGTGCGAACTGCTGCTGATTGGCAATGCGGCGTTAAACGTCTGCGAGCAAAGCGATGACTACTCTATAGTTCGATTGTGCCATGCTACGGCTTAGAACCGGGTCTTCACGCGTTTTGAGCGTCATGGAGCATATGAGATTTTCAAGAGTTGAAGTTAATATTTCAAGCAAATGCCGGATTGAGAGATATGAAGTCTCCAATAAGTTCTATAGCTGCAAGATGGAGGAAAATAGTTACGTCGGTGAACATATACTCGAATATGCGGGTATAACAATCACTTGATTCAAGCGGGAGTTAATCTTCACGATGATAGTGTCATTGTGAATTCTTCAATCACTTCACCAAGCTACAAAAGCTTCGTGATGAACTATAATATGCAAGGGATGAACAAGACTATTCACAGCTCTTGGCGATCTTTGAAAGCAGGTAGAAATCAGAAGGAGCATCAAGTGTTGATGGTCGACAAGACCACTAGTTTCAAGAAGAAGGGCAAAGGGAAGAAGAAGGGAACTTCAAAAGAGCGGCAAGCAAGTTGCTGCTCAGAGAAAAACCAAATGCGGACCTAAGCACAGCCAGTGCTTCTCTAAGCTGGTCCTTTGAGCGGAAGCGCCCCAAGTATTTGGCGGATAAGAAGGATGGCAAAGTAAACAAAGGTATATGTGATATACATGTTATTGATGTGTACCTAACTAGAGCTCGTAGTAGCTTTGGGTATTTGATACTAGTTACATTGCTAATATTTGCAACTCAAAGCGGGACTTCTGAATAGCGAGCACTAGCCAGGGAGAGGTGACGATGCGGCGTGGAAGCGGTTCCAAAGTCGATGTGATCGCCGTGCCGCTACCTCTACATGTACCATCGGTATTAGTTTTGGACCTGAATAATTGTTATTTGGTGCCTGCGTTGAGCATGAACATTATATCTGGATCTTGTTTGATGCGAGGCGGTTATTCATTCATCGAGAGAATAATGGTTGTTCTATTTATATGAGTAATATCTTTTATGGTCATGCACCCTTGAAGAGTGGTCTATTTTATTGAATCTCGATAGTGGTGATACACATATTCATAATGTTGAAGCCAAAGATGCGAGTTGATAATGATAGTGCAACTTATTTGTAGCTTTGCCGTTTAAGTCATATCGATGTAAAGCATGAAGAAACTCCATCTTGATGGACTTACGGAATCCTTGATTATGAATCACTTGGTACTTGCGAACCGTGCCTCATGGGCAAGATGACTAAAACACCGTTCTCGGTACTATGGAAGAGCAAAAGATTTGTTGGAAATCATACATATAGGCGTATGTGGTCCGATGAATGTTGAGGCTCGTGGCGGATATCGTTATTTTCTCACCTTCACGGATGATTTGAGAGATATGGGTATATCTACTTAATGAAGCATAAATCTGAAACATTTGAAAAGTTCAAAGAATTTGAGTGAAGTAGAAAATCATCGTAACAAGAAAATAAAGTTTCTGATCGATCGTGGAGAATATTTGAGTTCTGAGTTTGGCTTACATTTGAAACAATGCGGAATAGTTTTGCAACTCACGCACGGAACACCACATGAAATGGTGTGTCGAGCGTCGTGTCGTACTTTACTT
>JAHHZJ010000440.1:0-26038 GCA_021437245.1 Aegilops speltoides
CATAAATCAAACCATAAAACGCATGAAGTAAATCAAAGAGAATATCCATAGAGAGGCTGTACATTGGGCCTCGTCGCCGATGTTAGTAGGGAGGACTGGTGCAGCCGTCCAGGCCCGCGCTGCCGCCGCACACACCTTGTGCACACACACGGAGATGGTGGCTCATCCCCATCGGATTGGCCTTCCGCGCCTACATCTTCAACGGGTCTGGCATCTTCAATGGATCTGGAGCCACCCATTGCAGTAGGCGCCGCCACCACCACCATCGCTGCACACGCCCCCTGCACGGGACACAATGAGAGCGGGATGTCCTCATCTGACGAAGACGACCCACAGTCGACACCAAGAAGGTTCCGCCCGCGACCCCGGCCGGATCTGGAACCTTCGTCACCACCACCCTCAACATCACCGAGCAGTCGCCATGGTTTCATGCACAAGATAGGAAAGGGAGGGGAATGAGAGCGAGGGAAAGTGAAGACTGTGAGGCAATGAGCTTAACAAGTGGTGGTAACGGCGTTTGGCCTCGGTCATTTTCCCTAGCCACGTGGTTCCGACAGGTGGCCCTGAAATGTCAGATTTTTCATTTAGTCTCGGCTGACAACTCATTTAGTGCATTTTTTATTCACTTGCCACGGAAGTGGTGGTCTTTCGTGATTGTTTGCAAAAATGGTAGTTTTACAGTACTCAAGCCACAAATGTGGTGGTTTTCAGCAATTTACTCGTCATATGGCTCAATGACCCGGTGTTGAGGTATTCACTCATCATGTGGTTCCACACTTTTGTTTCTCACGTATCCAACACAATAAGCTACACGTCAATGGCGCCTAATCGCCGTGTACACGTTGGATGAGCTACGAGCCAAAAACGATTGATGATTTGCTTCCTGAAGGAAATATGCCCTAGAGGCAATAATAAAGGTATTATTTATTTCCTTATTTCATGATAAATGTTTATTATTCATGCTAGAATTTTATTAACCGGAAACTTAGTACATGTGTGAATACATAGACAAAACATAGTGTACTAGTAGAAAACAGGGCTTTGGTCCACGCCGGGTTAGCCCATTAGTCCCGGTTCAGTCATGAACCGGGACTAATGTGAGCATTGGTCCCGATTCATGCGGCAAAGGCATTAGTCCCGGTTCAAATGGGACCTTTAGTCCGGTTGGTGCCACGAACCGGTACTAATGGGGTTTGAGGCATTAGTACCGGTTCGTGGCACGAACCGGTACTAAAGGTCCCATTTTCAAACTGTACCCCCGGGTGGATCGCCTTTTTAGTTTTGCAAAAAGCAAAAGAAAATGATAAAAACTTCAAAAATTAAAATCCTTCAAGATGTAGTTATGTTACTACATCTACTAGTTCGGAAAATTTAAAAACTTAAATTTGGACATGCTTTGCAAAAAGTGTAGGGAAAATGTAAAACGGCTATAACTTTTGCATACTATGTCAGAAAAAAATGTATAATATATCAAAATGTTCAGCACGAAAATCCGCATCCGATTTTGACCGCCTACGGCCTGTTTGCAAATTTTTAGAATCCTCAAATTCTAAAAGAAAAAAAAAAGTTATGCTCAAATTTTTGTTTTTTAATATATTTTTTTAATTTTTGTTAAATCTGGTCAAACTATGGTCAAACTACTTATTCAAGAAGTATTAGTGTTACTAAATAATTATTCAAGAATATTTGTTACTAAATAATTATTTCAGTTTTTTGAATTTTGGTCAAATCTGGTCAAACTGTGGTCAAACTGTGATCAAACAATGGTCAAACTGAAATAATTTTCAAATCTGGTCATTCTGGAACCGGGACTAAAGGCCCTTACGAACCGAGACAAATACCCCTTTTTCTACCAGTCCCTAGTATGCCTCTAGTTGACTAGCTCGTTGATCAAAGATGGTTCCTAACCATAGACATGTGTTGTTATTTGATGAATGGGATCACATTGTTAGGAGAATGATGTGATGGACAAGACCCACCCGCTAGCATAGCATTATGATCATTACAATTTCATTGCTACTGCTTTCTTCATGACTTATACATGTTCCTCAGACTATGAGATTATGCAACTCCCGAATACCAGAGGAACACCTTGTGTGCTATCAAACGTCACAACGTAAATGGGTGATTATAAAGATGCTCTAGAGGTGTCTCCGAAGGTGTTTGTTGGGTTGGCATAGATCGAGATCAGGATTTGTCACTCCGTATATCGGAGAGGTATCTCTGGGCCCTCTCGGTAATGCTCAAAGCCTTGAAAGCAATGTGACTAATGCGTTAGTTGCGGGATGAAGTATTACGGAACGAGTGAAGGGACTTGTCGGTAACGAGATTGTATTAGGTATGATGATACCGACGATCGAGTCTCGGGCAAGTAACATACCGATGACAAAGGGAACAACGTATGTTGTTATGCGGTTTGACCGATAAAGATCTTCGTAGAATATGTAGGAGCCAATATGAGCATCCAGGTTCCGCTATTGGTTATTGATCATAGATGTGTCTCGATCATGTCTGCATAGTTCTCGAACCCATAGGGTCCGCACGCTTAATGTTCGATGATGATTTGTATTATGAGTTATGTGTTTTCATGACCGAAGTTTGTTCGGAGTCCCTGATGAGATCACGGACATGACGAGGAGTCTCGAAATGGCCGAGACATAAAGATTGATATATTGGACTATGTTATTCCGACACCAGAAGTGTTCCGAGGGGTTTCGGGTAAAAACGGAGTGCCGGAGTGGTTACCGGAACCCCGGGGGAACTAATGGGCCCTCATGGGCCTTAGTGGAGAGAGAGAGAGAGGATGGCAACCAGGGCTTGCCGCCCCCCCCTAGCAGTCCGAATTGGACTAGGGGAAGGGGGCAGCGCCCCCCTTTCCTACTCCCTCTCCCTCTCCTTCCTTCCCCCTCTCTTCTTTGTAGAGGAATCCTACTAGGACTAGGAAGTCCTAGTAGGACTCCCTCTCCATGGGCGCGCCCCCTAGGGCCGGACGGCCTCCCCCTACCTCCTTTATATATGGGGGCAGGGGGCACCCTAGAACACACCAAGTCTTCTCTTAGCCGTGTGCGGTGCCCCCTCCACAGTTACACACCTCGGTCATATCGTCGTAGTGCTTAGGCGAAGCCCTGTGCCGGTAACATCATCATCAACGTCGCCACGCCGTCATGCTGACGGAGCTCACCCTCGTCCTCAACTGGATCAAGTGCGTGAGGGACGTCATCGAGCTAAACACGTGCTGAACGCGGAGGTACCGTACGTTCGGTACTTGAATCGGTCGGATCGCAAAGACGTTTGACTACATCAACCGCGTTACTAAACGCTTCCGCTTTCGGTGTACGAGGGTACATGGACACACTCTCCCCTCTGGTTGCTATGCATCTCCTCGATAGATCTTGTGTGATCATAGGAAAATTTTGAAATTACTGCGTTCCCCAACACTTCCTTCGCTGCCCCACTGGATCACCACATCGTTCGTCTCATCCAGTAAAACGAGAGATAAACAGAGAAAGGGATTGCCCAGTCGCCATTCCCCATCCCTCGATTCCTCTCCCTCCCCCTCGTCTTCCACCGCTGCCCCCGCCGCCACCGCTGCCACCGCCAACCTCCCCACAGCCGCTACCAGCACCCACACCCTCCCCCATGGCTGATCTTCCCACCCCTTCTCTCCTTCCTTTACCTTCTCACAATCGACGACCTCCTCCCCTCCTCCTCGCCCCAAATCGAGCAGCAGGTTCGGATCCAATGCAGGCTCAGATCCGGCACCTGCCCATCAGTCCTCACAATGCCTCTCTCACCTCCTTCCCTCTCGGCTCGTCATTCTAGTGGTGGCAGCTCGTTGATGAGCACAGCGATGAGGTGGAGGAAAGCGAGTAGTACCATGGATCTGGTCAAGGTGGTGTTGGAGCACGAAGCCCAACCAGAGTGGCCCGCTCCATACTGTGCCGTTAGATGGTTCCTAGCCGCCGTCTCCCGGAGCTGCTCCGCCCACCAAGCAGCCCCTCCATGCCGGCTGACCGGAGCTGCTCTGCCCACTAAGCAGCCCCTCCATGCCGGCTGACCGGAGCTGCGCCACACACCGCAGTAAGGTAGCCTCCCTCCTTTACCTTACTCCTCAGTTCTTCCTCCATCTTTCATCCCTCCTTCCCCTTATCACTTCAACAACAAACTGCTATGGTCGGCACAGATTAGTACTTTCGCGTGTTCTAATTTTGTTGGGTGGGATTCCCTATGGATACACTCTTGCGTGATTGCTAAAGGTTTGTGTCAGTGTCAAAACCGACGGATCTCGGGTAGGGGGTCCCGAACTGTGCGCCTAAGGTCGATGGTAACAGGAGACGGGGGACACGATGTTTACCCAGGTTCGGGCCCTCTCTATGGAGGTAATACTCTACTTCCTGCTTGATTGATCTTGATGATATGAGTATTACAAGATTTGATCTACCACGAGATCGTAATGGCTAAAACCCTAGAAGTCTAGCCTGTATGATTTTGATTGCCTCTATGGACTAAGCCCTCCGGTTTATATAGACCATGGAGGGGACTAGGGTTGTACAAAGTCGGTTACAGAGAAAGGAATCTACATATCCGAATGCCAAGCTTGCCATCCACACAAAGGAGAGTCCCATCCGGACATAGGTGAGAGTCTTCGGTCTTGTATCTTCACAGCCCATCAGTCCGGCCCATGTCAATAGGCTGGATGCCCGAGGACCCCTTAATCCAGGACTCCCTCAGTAGCCCCCGAACCAGGATTCAATGACGAGGTGTCCGGCACGCAGATTGTCTTCGGCATTGCAAGGCGGGTTCCTCCTCCGATTAGTTCAAAGTACCTGACTTAAAGAGCAGTATTCGGCTTTCCTTTTAATGTCGCGCCCATCGGCTTCCACACCTTTATGACTTAAGCTTCCATGTGTCGAGCGAATACGAGAGGTCGCGGTAGTTTTGCACATATCACCCTGACCATGTAAGAGAGGCGTTTATTTAAAGAGATTGGGATTTTCAGATCCATTCCACACCAAGCGAGGAATCTTCAGAGCTTGCTAGGAGAAACCATTCCAACATGGCTAGTGCTCCCAGCTCTTCCTCCCGTCCCCACGGCCCAGAAAAGGCGATTGGGAGAAATGTTCCGTATCCCACAGTCAGCTAGCGAAGCTACAGACACAGGGATTTCTTCCCCCCGCACATCTAGTCCCTGTTCGAGCAGGATTGACTTCCTTCGACGGCGGGGCTCAGGCGGAGAATTTCCCCAATTTGTCCAGGGGGGAAGGAGTGTGCTTTGTTCCCTACTTGTTTAGAGGTGGTGGGTTTCCAATCCACCCGTTCCTCCGAGGGCTTCTGGAGTATTATGGCCTCCAACTGCACAATTTCACTCCTGCCTCCATCCTGCATATCGCGGGTTACGTTGCTCTTTGTGTGCTATCCCCGGATTGTGAGGCCCATTTTGAATTATGGAGGAAACTATTCTGCCTCGTCCCTCATAGGTAGGAGGGATCAATATTCGAAGTGGGCGGAGCCGAAGTATGGCGCATCGCCGAGACCGGATACCTGTCTGGCACACTGACACTGAAAGAAATATGCCCTAGAGGCAATAATAAAGTTATTATTTATTTCCTTATTTCATGATAAATGTTTATTATTCATGCTAGAATTGTATTAACCGGAAACATAATACATGTGTGAATACAGAGACAAACATAGTGTCACTAGTATGCCTCTACTTGACTAGCTCGTTAATCAAAGATGGTTAAGTTTCCTACCCATAGACATAAGTTGTCATTTGATTAACGGGATCACATCATTAGGAGAATGATGTGATTGACTTGACCCATTCTGTTAGCCTAGCACTTGATCGTTTAGTATGTTGCTATTGCTTTCTTCATGACTTATACATGTTCCTGTAACTATGAGATTATGCAACTCTCGTTTACCGGAGGAACACCTTGTGTGCTACCAAACGTCACAACGTAACTGGGTGATTATAAAGGATCTCTACATGTGTCTCCAAAGGTACATGTTGGGTTGGCGTATTTCGAGATTAGGTTTTGTCACTCCGATTGTCGGAGAGGTATCTCTGGGCCCTCTCGGTAATGCACATCACTATAAGCCTTGCAAGCAATGTAGCTAATGAGTTAGTTAAGGAATGATGCATTACGTAAGGAGTAAAGAGACTTGTCGGTAATGAGATTGAACTAGGTATTGGATACCGACGATCGAATCTCGGGTAAGTAACATACTGATGACAAAGGGAACAACGTATGTTGTTATGCGGTTTGACCGATAAAGATCTTCGTAGAATATGTGGCAGCCAATATGGGCATCCAGGTCCCGCTATTGGTTATTGACCGGAAACGTGTCTCGGTCATGTCTACATTGTTCTCGAACCCGTAGGGTCCGCACGCTTAAGGTTTCGATGACAGTTATATTATGAGTTTACATGTTTTGATGTACCAAAGGAGTTCGGAGTCCCGGATGAGATCGGGGACATGACGAGGAGTCTCGAAATGGTCAAGACGTAAAGATTCATATATTGGATGATATGGTTAGGCCAAAGGGTCAAGCCCATGAGGCTTTAGGTCGGTGCAAAAGGAGTTTTGCGGCGGCCAGGGGGCCAAACGCCGGAGAACCTGGCGTCTGGGCCAGACGCCAAGGACTGTGGCGTTTGGTCCGGGAGTCCGAGTGGGACTCTTGCCTTTTGGGCAAAACCGACTTTGAGGAGGCTTTTGCTCCAAGTTTCGACCCCGGGGCTCCACATATAAATAGAGGGGTAGGGCTAGCACCAAAGACACAACAATTGATCCCTTGGATCTCTTAGCCGTGTGCGGTGCCCCCCTCCACCATAGTCTACCTCGATAATATCATAGCGGTGCTTAGGAGAAGCCCTACGATGGTAGAACATAAAGATCGTCACCACACCGTCGTGCTGACGGAACTCTCCCTCGACACTCGGTTGGATCGGAGTTCGAGGGACGTCATCGAGCTGAAGGTGTGCTAGAACTCGGAGGTGCCATAGTTTCGGTGCTTGATCGGTCGGGCCGTGAAGACGCACGACTACATCAACCACGTTGTGCTAACGCTTCCGCTTACGGTCTACAAGGGTATGTAGACAACACTCTCCCCTCTTGTTGCTATGCATCACCATGATCTTGTGTGTGCGTAGGAATTTTTTTGAAATTACTATGTTACCCAATAGATACGTCTCCAACGTATCTATATTTTTTGATTGTTCCATGCTATTATATTACCCGTTTTAGATGTTTATGGGATTTACTTTACACTTTTATATCATTTTGGGACTAACCTACTAACCGGAGGCCCAGCCCGAATTGCTGTTTTTTTGCCTATTTCAGTGTTTTGAAGAAAAGGAATATCAAACGGAGTCCAAACGGAATGAAACCTTCGGGAGCGATCTTTTTGGAACAAACGTGATCCAGAGGACTTGGAGTGGAAGTCAAGAAACAAGCAAGGCAGCCACGAGGGTGCCCGGCGCGCCCCTAGGGCTGGGCGCGCCCTCCCACCCTCGTGGGCCCCTCGAGCGTCCACCGACCTACTTCTTCCTCCTATATATACCCATGTACCCCGAAAACATCAGAAGTGAACATGAAAAACTATTTCCACCATCGTAACCTTCTGTATCCATGAGATCCCATCTTGGAGCCTTCGCCAGTGCTTCGCCGGAGGGGGAATCAACCATGGAGGGCTTCTACATCAACACCATAGCCTCTTCGATGAGTTGTGAGTAGTTTACCATAGACCTTTGGGTCCATAGTTATTAGCTAGATGGCTTCTTCTCTCTATTTGAATCTCAATACAAAGTTCTCCTTGATCTTCTTGCAGATCTATTCGATGTTACTCTTTTTGCGGTGTGTTTGTCGAGATCCGAGGAATTGTGGTTTTATGATCAAGTTTATCTATGAGAAATATTTGAATCTCCTTTGAATTATTTTATGTATGATTAAGTTATCTTTGCAAGTCTCTTTGAATTATCAGTTTGGTTTGGCCTACTAGATTGATCTTTCTTGCAATGGGAGAAGTGCTTAGCTTTGGGTTCAATCTTGCGGTGTCCTTTCCCGGTGGATGTTAGGGCAGCAATGCACGTATTGTATTGTTGCCATCGAGGATAAAAAGATGGGGTTTATATCATATTGCATGAGTTTATCCCTCTACATCATGTCATCTTTCTTAATGTGTTACTCCGTTCTTTATGAACTTAATACTCTAGATGCATGCTGGATAGTGGTCGATGTGTGGAGTAATAGTAGTAGTTGCACGCAGGAGTCGGTCTACTTGTCACGGACGTGATGCCTATATACATGATCATGCCTAGATAATCTCATAATTATTCGCTTTTCTATCAGTTGCTCGACAGTAATTTATTCACCCACCGTAATACTTATGCTATCTTGAGAGAAGCCACTAGTGAAACCTATGGCCCCCGGGTCTATCTCTTATCATATAAGCTTTCAATCTACTTTTATTTGCATCTTTACTTTTCCAATCTATATCATAAAATACCAAAAATATATTTATCTTATCATATTATCTCCATCAGATCTCACTTTTGCATGTTGCCATGAAGGGATTAACAACCCCTTTATTGTGTTGGTTGCGAGTTCTTGTTTGTTTGTGTAGGTGTGTGGCACTTTTGAGGAGCCTCCTACTGGGTTGATACCTTGGTTCTCAAAAAGTGAGGGAAATACTTACGCTACTATTGCTGCATCACCCTTTCCTCTTCAAGGAAAACCAACGCAAGCTCAAGACGTAGCAAGAAGGATTCCTGGTGCCGTTGCCGGGGAGGTCTTCGCTCAAGTCAAGACATACCAAGTACCCATCAGAAACTCATCTCCCTCGCATTACATTATTTGCCATTTGCCTGTCGTTTTCCTCTCCCCCACTTCACCCTTGCCATTTTATTCGCCTTCTCTTTCCCAATCTCCTCTGCCTTTTCCGTTTGCCTTCCCGTTGCCATGGCCGAATCAAAAAGAACTAAGGGTCCTTTCTAGGGTTTTAGTACCTTGGATAGTCCTTCTATCCTTTCTAAGCTCATAAATAATGATGCTATGGAAAGACCCACCGGGGTCACCGATGAGATCTTGAATAATTTTGATGAAGATGACTCCGGAATTTTTCGCTATTTACTTGATGAATCTTTAGAAGATGCTTGGGATAGGTTATTAAGGATTCGGGCTAGCTATGTTCCACAATATCAAATTGAAGTTTACCTAAAAAGTTTCTATGTTAGCTTACCCGCTTCTTTCAAGCAAGTTCTAGATTCTATTTTTGAAGAAGGTTTTCTTAAGGAGGATGCTATAGATACCTATGAAAAAAATGAAAACTATATTTGAGCACCCTATGAATGATAAGGTTGAATCTACCACTCTCTTATGCTTTTATCAAAATGAAATTATCAAAGAGATGAAGGCTTGCTTAATCTTACTTCATCGATTAATGGCAATGTGCTTTCCCTAAATAGAAGAATGAATGCCATAGAAAGGAAATCCTCTCTTTCCTTTCCGAATGCCAAATATGGCACTACTTAGATCTATCCTCGGTTTTATGCCTAGCTAGGGGCGTTAAACGATAGCGCTAGTTGGGAGGCAACACAATTTTATTATAGTTTATTTTTGCTTTTGCTTCTGTTTAGTAATAAATTTTGCATCTACCTTCTGTTTAGATGTGTTTTTATGTTTTAATTAGTGTTTTTGCCAAGTAGAACCTATAGGATAACCTATGGTGATAGTTAATTTGATTCTGCTGAAAAACAGAAATTTTGCGCGCACGAAAATAATTTTAGTAATTCACAGAAACGTGCTTTTGCGTTGATTATTTTTTCTGTAGATCAGTAGACACATTGCCCAGGACTTCCTATTTGTGTAGGAGTTTTAGAGTTCCAGAAGTATTCGATAGTTACAGATTGCTACAGACTATTCTGTTTTTGACAGATTCTGTTTTTCGTGTGTTGTTTGCTTATTTTGATGCATCAATGGCTAGTATGTATGGGTATGAACCATAGAGAAGTTGGAATACATTAGGTTTAACACCAATGAAAATAAAGAATGAGTTCATTACAGTACCTTATGTGGTGGTTTTTCTTTCTTGCACTAACGGAGCTTATGAGATTTCCTGTTGAGTTTTGTGTTGTGAAGTTTTCAAGTTTTGGGTAAAGATTTGATGGATTATGGAATAAGGAGTGGCAAGAGCCTAAGCTTGGGGATGCCCATGGCACCCCAAGATATTCAAGGATAACCAAAAGCCTAAGCTTGGGGATGCCCCGGAAGGCATCCCTCTTTAAATCTTCGCTCTATCGGTAACTTTACTTGGAGCTATATTTTTATTCGCCACATGATATGTGTTTTGCTTGGAGCGTCTTGTATGATATTAGTCTTTGCTTTTTAGTTTACCACAATCATCCTTGCTGTACACACCTTTTGGGATAAGCCCACTTGATTAGAATTTATTAGAATACGCTATGTGCTTCACTTATATCTTTTGAGCTAGATAGCTTTTGCTCTAGTGCTTCACTTATATCTTTTAGAGCACGGCGGTGGCTTAATTTTGTAGAAATTGTTGATCTCTCATGCTTCACTTATATTATTTTGAGAGTCTCTTAGAGCAGCATGGTATTTGCTATGGTTATAAAATTGGTCCTAGAATGATGGGCACCCAAGTTGGGTATAATAAAAACTATCATAGAAAGTGAATTGGATGCTATATATGATCAATTTGATGCTTGATAATTGTTTTGAGATATTAGGATGGTGATATTAGAGTCATGCTAGTTGGGTGATCATGAATTTTAAGAATACTTCTGCTGAAGTTTGTGATTCCCATAGCATGCACTTATGGTGAACCGCTTTGTGATGAAGTTGGAGCACAATTTTATTTATTGATTGTCTTCCTTCTGAGTGGCGGTCGGGGACGAGCGTTGGTCTTTTCCTACCAATCTATCCCCTAGGAGCTTGCGCGTAGTACTTTGTTTTCAATGACTTGTATATTTTTGCAATAAGTATATGAGTTCTTCATGACTAATGTTGAGTCCATGGATTGTACGCACTCACACCCTTCCACCATTGCTAGCCTCTCTTGTGCCGCGCAACTTTCACCGGTACCATACACCTACCATATACCTTCCTCAAAACAGCCACCATACCTACCTATTATGGTATTTCCGTAGCCATTCCGAGATATATTGCCATGCAACTTTCCACCGTTCCGTTTATTATGACACGCATCATCATTGTCATATTGCTCTTTGCATGATCATGTAGTTGACATAGTATTTGTGGCAAGGCCACCTTCATAATTTTCATACATGTCACTCTTTACTCATTGCATATCCCGGTACACCGCCGGAGGCATTCATATAGAGTCATATCTTGTTTTAAGTATTGAGTTGTAATCTTGAGTTGTAAGTAAATAAAAGTGTGATGTTCTTCATTATTAGAGCATTGTCCCAGTGAGGAAAGGATGATGGAGACTATGATTCCCCCACAAGTCGGGATGAGACTTCAGACTTAAAAAAAACGCCAAAGAGCCCACCAAATAAAAAAAGAAAAAAAGAAAAGAAAAAAAAGAAAGGCCAAACAAAAAAAGGGAAAGGCCCAAAAGAGAAAGAAAAAAAAAGTAAAATGAGAGAAAAAGAGAGAAGGGACAATGCTACTATCCTTTTTACCACACTTGTGCTTCAAAGTAGCACCATGATCTTCATGATAGAGAGTCTCCTATGTTGTCACTTTCATATACTAGTGGGAATTTTCATTATAGAACTTGGCTTGTACACCCACTTAATTTTCATATACTAGTGGGAATTATCATTATATTCCAATGACGGGCTTCCTCAAAGTGCCCTAGGTCTTCGTGAGCAAGCGAGTTGGATGCACACCCACTTAGTTTCTTTTGTTGAGCTTTCATACATTTATAGCTCTGGTGCATCCATTGCATGGCAATCCCTACTCACTCACATTGATATCTATTATGGGCATGTCCATAGCCCGTTGATATGCCTAGTTGATGTGAGACTATCTTCTCCTTTTTGTCTTCTCCACAACCACCATTCTATTCCACATATAGTGTTATATCCATGGCTCACGCTCATGTATTGCGTGAAAGTTGAAAAAGTTTGAGATTACTAAAGTATGAAACAATTGCTTGGCTTGTCATTGGGGTTGTGCATGATAAAATACTTTGTGTGATGAAGATAGAGCAACAGCCAGACTATATGATTTTGTAGGGTTAACTTTCTTTAGCCATGATATTTTGAGAAGACATGATTACTTTGATTAGTATGCTTGAAGTATTACTATTTATTAAGTCAATATGAACTTTTATTTTGAATCATTTGGATCTGAACATTCATGCCACAATAAAGAAATTACATTGAGAACTATGCTAGGTAGCATTCCACATCAAAAATTCTGTTTTTATCATTTACCTACTCGAGGACGAGCAGGAATTAAGCTTGGGGATGCTTGATACGTCTCCAACATATCTATGATTTTTGATTGTTCCATGCTATTACACTACTAGGGAAAACCTTATACACAGAAATGTAGCAACAACGCGGGTCAAAAAACTGCGCTAGTGCTATATAGCAGTAGCGAGCAAATAAAAACCGCGCTACAGACACAAACATAGCAGTAGCGCTTGTGGTGAAGAAAGCGCTACTACTAATATTCCCATTGGCAGAATGCTAGGCTACGCATAGCGATGGCGATCTTCTAAGAAGCAGCTCATTGCTGAAACAGATTAGCGGTAGCGTTTACGGGAAGAGCGCTACTACTAACGAAAATAAAATAAGATGAAAAACAAATAGAAATTTAAATGAAAATGAAAGAAATAGAAAAGGAGAAAGGGAAAAATAAAATGTAAAGCAAAATAAGCGAAAAAGCTAAAAATCGGAGGAAGGCATAGCAGCGTTTGTTTGTAAGAGGCGCTATAGCTAATCTAGCTGCTGCGCGTGTCCTAGACCCCGCTATAGAAACAGAATAGGAAATTAAAAAAAGGAAGAAATTTACATAGGTATAGCAGCATCGCGTTTTTAAGAAAGCGCTATAGCTATCTTAGCTATAGCGCGTTTTGCGAACGCAGCTCTTCGCTAAGTTTGACTTAGCCAAAAACCGTTTCCCCAGCCACCACTCCCCCAAATCGTCCCTCAAACCCACCCGCAGCGCCGCCGTCTCCCGATTCCTCGCCCCGCCGCCGCCGCCGCCGACGCCATCAGAGTGCCGTCGCTGTTGACGACACCGGAGCCGCCCCCTAACGCCACGCAGAGCTGCTGACCTCGTCAACGCCACCGAGCCGCCGTCGACGCCACCTTCCTCGCCGTCACCGGAGACGCCCCTGCCTCCCTCACCGTCACCGGAGATGCCCCTGCCTCCCTCGCCACCACTGCCTCCGTCGCCACCACCGGAGCCATATCATCTGTAAGCCCCCACCCCTCCTCTCTCTCATGCATAGGTTAGCCAGTTTAATTAGGTTAATTATCTAGGTTAGGGCAAAAATTTAGTTAGGGCATTGACAGAGAAGTAGTTAGGTTAACTAGTTTAATTAGGTTAATTATCTAGGTTAGTGCAAAAACTTAGTTAGGGCTTTGACAGAGAACTAGTCAGGTTAACTAGTTTAATTAGGTTAATTATGCATGTTAATTAGTGCAAAAATTTATTGTAGGCTTTGACAGAGAACTAGCTGCGTTAACTAGTTTAATTAGGGTTAATTATCTAGGTAAACTAGATTAACTAACTAGGTTAAATAGGTAGGTTAATTAGGTTCGTTGGATTAACAAGCTAGGTTAAGTAGATTGGCAAGGTTTTTGATTTTTGAAAAGACCACTTTTTTCAAGGAAAAGAATTTAGGCAAATTTTATTTTTCATTGAAGTGGTCATGTTATATCTTTTCATTGAAGTTGTTCGATTGTGCCCAAGTGGCTTTGTTGTTTCCAGGGAATGATGCTGAGTGGCCTATGTTTTGCCGGAATGTTGATTCATTTCTGTTCCGTCAAATTTCAGGTTCTCGATTTGTCCACTTTTTAGCAAAGGTCATGCCGAAATTTCCCGTGAATTTCGGCATGACTTGTGCTACAAACCAGGACATATCGAGTGCCCGGATTTGCCGCACCGGAAGGAGTCAACATTCTGCAAAACAATAGTCCTTTTTATGTCATTATTCATTTTATTAGGTCTAGAATTAATTGACTAGATTTAATCATAGGAAACATGGCTAGCAACGATGAAGGACAGGTTACGGTGATTGCGCACGGCGTCTACCGGTGGTGATTTAATTTTTAGCTTTACCGGCGATCAGCAGATGTTGTTGCTGGGCCCACCGATGGCATCGGGACTGAGACCGACACGCAGACCGGTCTTTGAGACCGACACGCAGACCGGTGGTGAGGCCGACACCGCGCTGAGATTGAGACCGGCATCGAGACCGGCGCTGAGACCGGTGCTGCCTCGGGAGCGGAGCGGTGTAGAACCAAAAGCAAAGAGGCAACGAGTTCCTAACAAACTCGGGACTACTAGACTGGTGGTCACGGAGGTGGACGGCGGCAATTTTGAGCCAAAGGCGGCCGAGGAAGCCTTGGCGTGCTACGGCAATCAAATAGGCTGCATCATACGGACAACCGCCACCATCAACGATGAGAATCTAAAGAAGATAGAAAATATGAGGAGCTCCCTCCTAAAGAAGTTTCACCAGATATTCTTGTTCCCGGGCCAGAATGAGAAGGATTTTGAAGATCCAGACAATGACCCGGCAATGAAGAAGATAAACAAACACGCCATGACCAAGTTTAGCAACGCGTTGGCCGCCTGGAAAAATCGAGTGAAAGCAAAGATCAACGACGGGGAACCCTACTCCGAGATTGTAAAGGAAAGTCCGACAATCACGGAAGAGCAGTTTCAAATATTCAAGGAGGCTTGCGAGGCTGAAGCTGCCAAAGAAAAGTCTAAGTACATGAAGGGGCTTCAAAAGAGGAACATTGGGACCCACCACCTCGGAAGCCGTGGTTACGGCGGAAAGAGGTCCAAATGGGCCAAGGAGGACGCGGAAGCCGCGAGTCTGGGCATCCCAGACCCCTTGGCGGATTTCACCGTCCGCAGAGGCGTGACGTCCTGAGGGCCCGCCACCGTTGGGACCCACTGAAGAAGGTTTATGAGACAACACGGTCAATACGGAGTTCATGAGACAGCTGGTAATTTTAGTTTCGATCAATTCATTTGCACACGTTAGTCATATTTGTAAGCGATCCTTGTGCCTTTTGCGGAGAGAGCAGCACCGGATTGCAGCGGAAGCGACTTCGCCGTCGAGGCATTGGCGAGGCCCAAGTGGGACACTCCATTCAACGGGCGTTGAACATATTGAAAGCGACAACCGGTGGATACTCGACCGTCATATGGACGCTGTGCGGTGTCGGAGACGGCGCCACATGGAAGAAGTAATACCGTGAGACCACGGAGGAGAAAAAGGAAAGACGGAGGTTAATCAAGAAAGCATCGACAAGAAGGTTGAGATTGCGGTTGAGAAGAAATCATCTCGAGGCGATCAAGAATAGCGGTAGCTGCCGCAAAACAAAGCGATTGCAGATATATCTACTTCCTTGGTGACGGGCGTTCACACTTGGACAAGGAAAATCCAAAAAAATGCAGAGGACTTTCCCTTGCTGACTTCTTGGCAGCACATGCTCCCGACCGGCTCCCTGACCGCTCCGCGACCTGCTCCCGCACGGCTCCCGCACCGGATGTGCTCGGTGGTGCCTCCTCTTTAGCTGAGCTCGGCGCCCTCACGGTATCGCACACCGGCCCCTTCAATATAAATGTATAATCTCCGTTTTCGTTGCCTTTCGGATGTCTCACGTCGCAGACTTTTCTCTGCAGGCCGATGAAACCCGTGCACCATATTGTACACCATCGGCGAGCGTAAGGTGGGCGTGGGGAAGGGGCGATAATGGAGCCGAAGAACCATTGTTCCACAGCCGCCAATCCCCGAGCGTCTTCAAGGTTTCGCGGCGGTGTCAAACCAGGCCACGAGAATTTTCCTCCTCTAATACTAGTGGGGATGACGCGAGACCGCGGCGGCTTGGTGATTGTTGCAATGGGTGGGTCTGTTGTGGCCAAAGAGTCGCGCCGTCGAGGCAGCCGGAGCACACCCACGAGCACGCAGCCTCGGAAGGTATGAACATCAACACCCCACCTACCCAATTAGCGTCGGGTGTCGGGTTGGGTGATAGCGGACGGGGTAAGCAGGTGGCTCCATTAGAGGTTGATGACGTCGCCATGGATGAGGATGAGGATGACGATGGCGCTGAATAGTATGTCTATACTGGCGCCTCCTCAGGGTTTGAGCATCATGAGTCGGTGCCTGAATTACCGTCTCAACGTGTTATTGACGACCATCCGGTGGTAAAGAAGCCTAGGAAGAGAGCGAGGAAAGGCAAAAAAGCTGATTCTATGATCCAGCCGCCTCAGCAGCCTCGGGTTCAGGACCGTGTAGATATCCCCGATGCGGATAAATGGCATATCCCCGGTTGACCAATCCTACCTGAAACAGCGCTACGAGCCAGATTCGGTGATCTAAGGAGACTTCATGACGATGTGCTGCGGGTAGAGAAAGGCCTCATTGCCTCGAAAGATCCAGGATACCCACTCTACGTGGTTAACGTTCCGCAGCAAATGTCGTACGTCGAGGGCTTCCCCGCGGATAAGTTCTTCCTCCAATTCGATTACATATTCGACATGTTTCATGTGAAGAAGCTGGATTTTACTTTTGTCCGCCTTTATGCCTTGCACATGAGCTACATCATTAGGGTTGAGCAGATACGTTTTATCTGTGTCGCTGACCCGTACTACATACACGAGAGCTTCTTGGGAGTCTGTGCACAGCATCGTGAATACGCGAGGGATTACATCGCCAATTTCATGCTCGCCAATAAGGACAAGGGGGCGATTCTCGTGCCTTATCATCCCGTGTAAGTCATCCGCGCTGCTATCCTTCCTTCGATTTCAATAATTCATTTGCACGGTGGAGGCTAATTAATTTGAGGTGTACTTATTTTGCGCAGCGGCGGGCGCGCTGTCCTCATCATCCTCTACCCCCGATTCTCCCACGCTCTTTACTTGGACTCGTCGAAGAACATTCACAAAAAGGATTACACCCACATCAAAGATGTTCTCGATAGTGCCATGTTTTACTACCAAGCAAGGGGTGGAGAGGTTAGGGACAAGAAGAGAAGGGGCGGCAGGGCCGCCTTCAGCCATAAGACCGACTTCTGCTGCATCCAGCAACCAAACGATTCTCTTAATGATGGATTCTATGTCCTACACCACATGCTGGAGTACCGACGGGATCACCAGAACCTTCACATGGCGCCTAGATCTAGCGATGCCCATATTCTGCAATGGGCAAAGGACATAGGAGATATCGAGGATCATCGACTTCGAGCTGAGTTTTATAACATCTAGCGCGAACTTGCCCAAATCATCATGAATGAGGTCGTCGGAAAAACAGGGATGTTCCATGCAGAAGGACAAATGTCGCGGGAAGACGTCCGAACATGGATAGCCTCTCAGCGTCTCGACATGAAGCCTTTCACTAAGCTTGATGACTATCTCCCTGACTTGGAAGGATGGCACGACATGATGGAGTGATTGTCGATATATGACAATGTGTCCGTTTAGTCCATACTTACTTTTATGACAAAACTTTGAGTTATGCACGGTGAAACTTTATTTGTGATGTAATTAAACCGTCCTCCTCCCCGACTAGCGAAAATCACTCTAGTTAGGTCATTTTGGGTACGATGAACTTTGTTATTTATGCTTATGATATGTTGTTTCTATTTTTGCCAAGTCTGTCTCTTTGTGTTTCTCAACTATATATGTTGCATATCATCGACTCATGTGACAATGCAGGTGCATAGATCATAAATGGCGAAGAAGTGCTATGCCAGGAGTATATATATGACAAGTGGCGGAGTGTCGTGCCCAGTGTACCGGTTTTCGGTTTCCGGCGACCATGATACTTAGTTTAGGTTCACGCTAATGCGAGAGAGGGATACGAACTCATGTACTCAAAGTGATAGCTATTTTCATGTATATCATTGTTTAGATGGATGACGATGTATTTGCAAGTAATCGAGACTTGTATCGCTATGTTCGAGATTGATGACGAGAGACCACTTTGTGTTGGATGATGATTATGATGATGACATGATTTGATGAGACTAATTGAATGTATATGCTATGATTACATTTGTATGTGGGATGATATGCTAAAGATTATTGTATAAAGCCTATTCAAATGCAAAACAAATAAAAAACAAATATGCAGGGAAAAAAACTAATGAAACTAGTAGTAGCGAGGGGTGGGATTTAGCAGTAGCGCCGACTTACCGATGGCGCTTCCTGTAAAAGGGCGCTGCAGATAATATCGATGGCGCCCTTTTCTAAAAAGCGCTGCAGCTATTCATGTGTAGCGATGGCGTGGGTCCACACAGCATCTCTTGCTATCGTTAGTAGAGCTGTACCAGCCTTCTTGAGAGGGCCAAAACCCGCGCTGCTGCTAAGCTTTTCCCTAGTAGTGTTATATTACCCATTTTGGATTTTTATGGGCTTTACTTTACACTTTTGTATCATTTTTGGGACTAACCTACTAACCGGAGGCCCTGCCCGAATTGCTGTTTTTTTTGCCTATTTCAGTGTTTCGAAGAAAAGGAATATCAAATGTAGTCCAAATGGAATGAAACCTTCGGAAGCGATCTTTTTGGAACAAACGATCCAGAGGACTTGGAGTGGAAGTCAAGAAACAAGAGAGGCAGCCACGAGGGTGCCCGGCGTGCCCCCTAGGGCTGGGCGCGCCCCCCACCCTCGTGGGTCCCTCGAGCGTCCACCGACCTACTTCTTCCTCCTATATATACCCATGTACCCCAAAAACATCAGAAGCGACCACGAAAAACTATTTCCACGGCCGTAACCTTCTGTATCTGTGAGATCCCATCTTGGAGCCTTCGCCGGCACTCCGTCGGAGGGGGAATCGACCATGGAGGGCTTCTACATCAACACCATAGCCTCTTCTACATCAACACCATACACCATAGCCTATGGACCTTAGGGTCCATAGCTATTAGCTAGATGGCTCTTCTCTCTCTTTGAATCTCAATACAAAGTTCTCCTTGATCTTCTTGGAGATCTATTCGATGTAGCTCTTTTGCGGTGTGTTTGTCGAGATCAGATGAATTGTGGGTTTATGATCAAGTTTATCTATGAGAAATATTTGAATCTCCTCTGAATTTTCTTGTGTATGACACTACTAGGAAAAGGGCTATAGATGGGATGAGTACTAATGGCGCACCTGTCAGGTAGTGCGCCACTACTATATACTAATGGCGCACCATTAGTTGATGCGCCATTAGTGTGGAAGACAATAATGGCACACCAGACACACGGTGTGCCACTAGTAATAATTTTTTTTCCATTTTTCCATACATACTAATGCCGCATCCGAGCGAAGTGCACCATTACTAGTTCTAACTAGTAATATAATGGCGCACTAGACACAGAGTGCACCATTAGAATATATACATTTTTTTGCAAAACTTCTAATGGGTACTAATGGCGCACCGCACCCTCCCCCACTCCACCACCGCCGACGACCACCCGCACCCTCTCCCCCGCACCCTCCCCGGCCCGCTCCACCGTCACAAATGAATGCAACTCAAATTGCAAAAAAAAAACAAATTTGATGATATTTTTTCATATTCATAAATATTTTAAAATAACAAATTTGATGATATTTTTTTCAAATAACAGATTCACCGTACGCCACTGCCGCTCACGCGCCCCCACCGCCTCCCTCTCCCCTTCCTCCGTCCACTTGCAGCGCCTTGACAGCCACGCGCCCGCCGCCGCCCCGCCGCCCGTGCCGCCTCCCCGAGCCCGCCTCCCCTCGGCGCCGCCTCGCCTTCCCACTCCACCGCCCGCCGACCCGCCCGCACCCTCCCCACTCCACCGCCGCCAACCCCGGCCCGCACCCTCCTGCCCCCCACTCCACCGCCAACGACCAACCGCACCTCCCCGCTCCACCGGCCGCCCCGCCAACCCCGCCCGCACCTCCCACTCCACCGTCGCCGATGACCCACCGCACCCTCCACTCCACCTTTTTCATATTCATAAATATTTTCAAATAACAAATTTGAACATATTTTTTAAAAAAATTATTACTGTTTTTATAAAAAAATATTGCTGTTATGATTTAAACAAGTTTGAAGATATTTAAACACCAATAAATATCAAACAACATTTTAAATGCATAAAAAGAAAAATTGGGGAGCCTGGGAATCGAACCCAGGACCTCCTAGTGTGTGTGCTGCGTGCTGACCAGTCGGGCTAGTGGGCGGGTTCTGATCTAGACTGGGTTAGGTGGAATATAACCTGAGGGCTCTAACTGTAATAAAAAAACATACTAATGGCGCACCGCTGCGGGTGCGCCATTAGTAATCTCCCCTAGCTAATTCCACCTCTCCTCGCCAGATCCCTTAGCCCTCTCCCTCGCCGGATCGACCCCCCCCCCCCCCCGCCCGACCCCGCCCCCCCCCCCCACTGCAGCTCCCAGCGCCGCTGCCTCGCCGCCCACCCTCCGCCTCCCCCCCCCGCCCAGTCGTCGTCCCCGCCGCTCCTTCGCCGCCCGCCAAGAGACGTCGTCCCTCCTCCCTTCCCCTAGCTTCTCCTCCTCCTCCTCACCGCCCGTGCCTTCTTCTGCTCAGAAGGTCAAGAAGGCGGCCCCTTCCTCCGGATCGCCGCCCACCGCCTCCTCGACGCCGGTGCCCGAGAAGGCCGTATCAGCGCCCCCCGCCGTCCTCGCGCCGGACTCGCCGGTCGCGCCCAAGCTTAGGCCCGCCCCCACGCCCTACGAGGCGCACCACTAGCCGACCAAGTCCCAGACGTCCCCGTCCCCGCCGCCGCCGGACTACGCGCCGCCCCCGCCGCTCAAGCCCAAGCCGGAACCCAGGCTATCCAAGCTTGAGGTATCCCCCTTTTTCTTCTCTCTAAATTTTCAAAATTACCAAATGTTCACAAATCTTTACATTTTGCTCTCTAAACTGTCCAAACTATCCAAACTGTATTTAGTTTTTGCCCTAAATGAAATTTGACAGTGGAGTACTGTCCAAACTGTATTCACTGTCCAAACTGCATCTAAGAACCCATGGTTGTGCTTATTTCTAAAGATGGAATGAACTATGACCTCCTGATCACAGAAAAAAACTTGTGTAGCTGATTTTGCAATGTTAAGTGTACTGTTGAGTGTACAGAAAAAAACTTGTGTAGCTGATATTGCATCTGATAGGTTTCCACTCTTGTTACCCCAGTGAGGACCATGATGATCATGGCACTGGAAAATATTTATTGCTTAATTCCATCTTGCAATTTTTCTGTGAAAATAATGACAGATGGAATAACATGATCACATTTGCTTCAAGTAGATAGGCTTTGTGCATTTCGTGTTGTGATAGGTATGTGGTGGCCGTTGTTGCACTTGTTGGATGTACGCAATTCTGTTGGTCTCATGTGTCATGTGTAACGTTCCTCTAGTGAATTGGGCAGTTGTATTATACTAGTGTGTCTCTTCTTGCCAATATGTATGCGGTTGAATAAGAAAAATAAAAGTCTGGGAACCGATCTTGTGAATTTTACTGCCAATCTGATAATCTGAATGTTGCTGGATAAGAAACATACAAGTTTGGAACTTCTATCTCTTGTGAGCTTTGCTGTCAAACTGAATGTTGCTGAATAAGAAACGTACTACAAGTTTGGGACTTCTCTTATGAAACACAAGCTGCTTCATCTTTTGCCTTGGATCAGATGGAATAACATGATCACGATGTTTCTTTTTAATCAGTAAACCAAGGTGTTCGTCACCTGTTGCGTTAAGATCGATAGAAATGTATGCTGCTATTTTCTGTTGATTCTTTCTGGCCAGTTCATTCATCATTTAGGGATTGATGTATGGAGGCTTGTCTACTTGCTTCTAATACAACATAATATTTGATATGAGCAGGGTGAACAACCTTCAGGTCCCGGGAATCTACTCAAGGCTGCAGACACTTCTTGTCTCACTTCTTTTATCATCGGTATAATATTCATATTAAGGAGTTTCTATAAATTCATTGTTCTTATAAGCATCAGGACTTTTTTTAATGGAAATTTACAGTATGTTTGAGGGTGAACATTAAGCAATGTTTGTTGGCAAACAAATTAAGAATCTTTTTAATTTATGTATTTACTATTTTTTTTATTTTACTGATCAAGATGGTGTATTTGAGCTCGGGAGCAGAGAATCCACGTCCTGAACTCCTGATTTGTCCCTCTATGCATGGTGTGCATATACTATTTGCCTATTTGGTAAAAAAATAGTTTAGTTGCCTATTTGGTATGCTTGTCATGTCACTTGTAGTACAAGCTTAGTTAGGAGTACTCCATCTAGTAGTAATTAATTTGTGTGGCTGTGGAAGTCACTTGCTTTGGCATAGTAATGTTTTTTTCCAGTATTATTTTGTGGTGGTGTGGATAGCAAGGTGCGTGCTACTTGTGATCTTCTGAAATGTCGACCCATTTGGGACTTCATTACACGGGGATAATGATTTTGCAGGTACCCCGAGAGGCCCTTGAGTTTGCCGGAATGTCGATTAACTTCCGTTCCGGCAAATTCAGGTACTCCATATGTCCTATTTTCAGCAAAGCTCATGCTGAAATTTTCCGTGAATTTTAGCATGACTTTGCTAAAAATAGGACATATGGGGTACTTGAGACTAATACATGGGCCGGGGTATCTTAGTACTTAGTTAAGTAGGACCAACTGCCCCCTTATTCTTGCTGCATTAAACCATAGGTGGCAATAGATCCAAGTGGTCTTTCCTTTTAAGCGTGGTACCTTTTTGTTTTGCTAATGTGTACTAGGTGCTCCCATCTTTGTGTCATTGTTACCCTAATTTATAGTCCAGTACAATTGGCCTTTCAGTATAGCCTGTTATCATGCATGTTTTATGATCTGTTGTAAGGGTTCTAATTGGTCTCTTCTGCTGCTTATCAGAGATGGGGGGAAGCAGCCACCACCGCTCTGCGACACCGCAGTACGAGTTGGATGCTTCCGAGTTTTTCAGTATCATACTTGGGACTTCAGTATCATCCATGACGCAGGTATATAAAACAGGAGATCTCCCCTTCACCCATCTCATTATGATATCTGTTGTTTGCTACATCACTCATTGTCCCAAACTGCAGAGGCTGCCTGACAGTTTTATGAACATGCTGGGTGAAGATCCGCCAAATAATGTGATGCTGCGACAGGCTGGCAGCGGGTTTCGCAGGTAGTGGGATGTGGAGTTGTTGATCAAGGAGGGCCACATGTACTTGTCTCGTGGGTGGGATAAGTTCTATCGTGCCTACGACCTGCGGCTGGGGTACTTCCTTCTCTTCAGGTATGACGATGACGCCACCATGCTCATCGTGAAGGTGTTCAACGCGACTATGTGTCGCAGGCGCTAAGCTGACGATGATGATGCCGGTACGTTCTGCCTCTTCTTATTCCTCTACATTTGGCTTTGTCTCACATCGATTGTTGACGGTCATTGTTGCATTTGGACAGGTAATGGGAGTAGCAGCAGCGACATTGGCTACAGCCAAAGCAGCAGCAACTATGGCTGTAGCAAAAGCAACACCGATTCTGGCTTTAGTGAAAGCAGCAGCAATTCTAGCAGTAGCATAGACAACAAGAAGGATGATCTAGACTGGAGTGCGGGAGAAGAGGAGCAGAGTGGGGATGAGGAGCTGCAGGATGACGATGGGCATCAGGCTGAGGATGACCTAGCGCTGGTGGTGGCTGACCAAGGGCAAGAGATGGTGGTGGCTGACCAAGGGCAAGAGATGGTGGTGGCTGACCATGGGCAAGAGATGGTGGTGGCTGACCACGGGCAAGAGATGGAGGTGGCTGAGGATGACCTAGCGATGGTCGTGCCCGTCCTGCCTAAAGGTGGCCTCGCGATGGTGGTGGTGCCTGACAATGACTATGCACCGGTGGTGGGACCGGCGATCCCACAGCTGGGCGACATGACCACGCCAATTGTGGTAGAAGACTACATCCCACTGCCTCCACACCGCCTCGCCGCTCTTGGCACATCAGACTGAGGAAGGAGAAGGAGAAGAACAATGAGAACTGAACTATGTCAGGTATGTCAGATCTCCAAAATGATATATATATATACACTTAGTTACCTATGTTATCCCTAATATGCTTAGTCTCCTATAGGTTAGCTTCATTTTACCTAAGTTGGCTCTAATATGCTAACTTAGAGCTTATATGCTTAGTTTCCTATAGGTTAGCTCCAGAATAACTTATGTTAGCACAAAATGATCAAGTTTACATAATAAGCTTATAGTCTTTTTCTTATTCTTCTTCTTTTCCAAAATGACATAGGTTAGCTTCATTTTACCTAAGGTGGCTCTAATATGCTAACTTGGAGCTTATATGGTTAGTTTCCTATAGGTTAGCTCCAAAATAACTTATGTTAGCACAAAATGATCAAGTTTAGATAATAAGTTATAGTCTTCTTCTTATTCTTCTTCTTTTCCAAAATGACATAGGTTAGCTTCATTTTACCTAAGTTGGCTCCAAAATTCTTCTTATTCTTCTTCTAGTGTTCTTCTTCTTCTAGTGTTCTTCTAGTCTTCTTCTTCTTCTTCTTCTAACCTTTTGTTTACCATTTTGCAGATTTGATTTAATTCACGGAAGCTTGCATGGATGGAGTGCTTCTTTTCCATTTGTGTTTTTATTTTGTATCAATGTGAAACTTTTGTGAATTCATGGATAACGGTGTTGGATGAACAATGTGAAACTTTTGTAATATGTAACGATGGAACTATGATTGTTACATGGATGCTTGTTGTATATATATATATGTTGGCTATGGTTGTTATATGGAACTATGTGTTGGCTATGTGTTGGCTATGTATGTATATCTCATATGTGAAAAAGTGACCTGAAATTAAGAAAAAACCAAAAAAAAAAATTAAAAAAATTGTTACTAATGGTGCACAACCATATGGTGCGCCATTAGTGTAGAAGATACTAGTGGCGCACTGTGGGCAAAACTAATGGCGCACTGCACGGTGCGCCATTAGTATACCAGATACTAATGGCGCACCAGCGGTGCGCCATTAGTAAAAAATACTAGTGGCGTGATACTAATGGCGCACCAGTAGTGCGCCATTAGTAGGCAAAACCGGTGCGCCATTAGTAGGCCTTTTCCTAGTAGTGTGATTAAGTTATCTTTGCAAGTCTCTTCGAATTATCAGTTTGGTTTGGCCTACTAGATTGATCTTTCTTGCAATGGGAGAAGTGCTTAGCTTTGGCTTCAATCTTGGGGTGTCCTTTCCCAGTGACAGCAGGGGCAGCAAGGCACGTATTGTATTGTTGCCATCGAGGATAAAAGGATGGGGTTTATATCATATTGCATGAGCTTATCCCTCTACATCATGTCATCTTTCTTAATGCGTTACTCTGTTCTTTATGAACTTAATACTCTAGATACATCTTTGGATAGCGGTCGATGTGTGGAGTAATAGTAGTAGATGCAGGCAGAGTCGGTCTACTTGTCACAGACGTGATGCCTATATACATGATCATGCCTAGATAATCTCATAATTATTCGCTTTTCTATCAATTGCTCGACAGTAATTTGTTCACCCACCGTAATACTTATGCTATCTTGAGAGAAGCCACTAGTAAAACCTATGGCCCTTGGGTCTATCTCATATCATATAAGCTTTCAATCTACTTTTATTTGCATCTTTACTTTTCCAATCTATATCATAAAATACCAAAAATATATTTATCTTATCATATTATCTCTATCAGGTCTCACTTTTGCAAGTGGCCATGAAGGGATTGACAACCCCTTTATTGCGTTGGTTGCGAGTTCTTGTTTGTTTGTGTAGGTGCGTGGGACTTTTGAGGAGCCTCCTAATGGATTGATATGTTGGTTCTCAAAAATTGAGGGAAA
>JAHHZJ010000441.1:0-35999 GCA_021437245.1 Aegilops speltoides
GCAGGCAATATGAACGAGATGGGGTAGAAATTAATAAATCACTTACGTAACGAGCAACCGATGATAGATTTGTCGAGCTCAAGCAGATTGAAAAGCTGGAACAATTCACTCAAGGCAATTTGTACATAGTAATGTTTGAAGTGATGCTCATGTCTAACTTCCGTGATAAATATATTCTTTATGCTTTTATTTTTATGTAACCCTTGTACCAATTCAGCAGACGTTTCATTTGGTCGTAGATCCTTTTCTCGCAAGCAGTTCGACGAGAGGCCCATTCTTGACATATGTAATTACTACCTCCTTCACTGGCAACTCATCAAGGTCTAATAGTTCACGAAGAGTAATACCTAAGTTGGCCGCTTGTTCTCTCGCACTCACATACTAATCCTCAGCTGCCGCAGCTTGTATGATCTCGGGGCATCCGGACAGAAGGCTTCCACTATAAGCGGGCAATCGATTGTTTACTTTGTTCCCGAGCTGGGCAACTTGTTTCCGCCTTTTTACTTTCGCCTTCTCCCGCTTTTTGTTCTCCTTGAACATGAGTGCCTGCTCATCAAGTTCACGTGCATAGTCGTTAGGCAGATTCTTCGGCTTGGGACGGTGTGCTCAAAATGACTTAGCCCACTTCTTTTGCTCATCGAAAATACTGGCTTGGGCTCGGCTCTTTTCTTCTTGCAGTCCGCCTTCCATTTCTCCAAATCAGCAGCCGCGCCGCTGCCGACTTCCTCAAGACTACGCTCCCAAGGCCTTGTGGGAGAGGCTTCATGATGGCTCCGCACTTTGTGGTCTTAGGTACATAAGGGTCCGGTTAATAATCCAGACTGCTTCGCTTTTTGCCGAGGTGGATTGGGGGGCGGCTCGATCACCCGCCGGACGAGGACTGGGGCGGCGGATGATCACCCGCCGGACGCTAGGACTGGGGCGGCGCGGCTGATGTGACGGAGGTGTAGGTGAACCGCCACCACCACCACCACCACCACCACCGCCACCGCCACCACCACCACCGTGAGGGGGTGGACTTGTTGTCCTTGGCGCCGCCTCGAAACTTGATAAACTTCTTTTGCCATAGAATGTAATGGCGCTTGACATCTCCAAGTCTTTTCTCCCTTCGTGTAGCAATTTCAATCTCCTGTGTCCTCAAACCCTTGGACTATGTCCTCCACCGTGACACGAGCATAGCGATCTTTAATGGGGTTGTTGTGGTGGAGTGCTCCGTAAACATGGTAAAGCATCGCCGATGGCTACCTTCATGGACATGTTCCCGATAGGATAATACAGATGACATTCTTTCATCTCCTTTATATCGCCCACGGGTAGCGAGGAGGCTCCGTGCAGTAATTTCGATCACCGAGGCTCCGTGCAGTATTTCGATCGCCGGTGCATCTCGCACCAGCCGGTGGGACCTCCGTGGAAGCCACGCCGCTTCTCCGCTGCTGGCTTCCGAGATCCGCTGGATGATCTTCATGCTGCACCCGAGCTGAATCTCTTTCGCTACTAGTACACTCATGGTTTTTTCATCACTTCCATTTCGATGCCAACCGCGCCACAACATCTGCTTCCCGATCCATCTTTCTTACGGCTTCAGAATCAGACGGGTCATCGCTCGGGGAACCCTATTTTCCACGGAATGTGCCCCATGCCTCGTGACACGCCCTCCGTGTTCAGGATTCCCGAGGGCTTTTGTCGCCGCTGCCGCTCTCCGCTGAACTTGATCTTCCCCGCTGAGCATCCTTCATTGCGCCAATAAGGGCTTGGGTGGGTTTAATTAATTTGCCCCGTAAACACACCTCGCCTCCGGTTCAGCTGTTCCCCATGCCCGCATTCACCAGCTTTTGGCCCTTGGGTCCCATCCTCCGCACTGGACGGATTCTCACGCCTCACTCGCTTCTCCATCTTCTCGAACCTAGGCACCCAAATGCGATACCCTCCTGGCCCCATAACATGATTGTACTCCTTCTTAGCCGATTTTCCTTATTTTTTCGATATTTGAATGAACTGCCCGATTTCTTTTGCTTCACAAATTCTGGCCAATCATCTTTCAGCTTTCATATTGTCCTTTGAACCGGAGTCTTGTTCTGCTTGACAAAGTCACGGGCTAGATTTTGCTTGAATTTCCGGAATGCGCCGCCATCTTATGAAGAGCTTAACTGTTTGACTAGCCTCCTCCTCTCCTTGTTTTCTCAATCTTGTTACCCTCCTCATCGAATTTGTTGTATTCCGGAGGTAGAACGAAATGTTCCATAAGCTTCTTGAAGCAATCTTTTTTGTTCTCTTATCGACAAAAGTGAAACCATCAATTGCGGCCTTCTTTGGCTCATTCCACCTCGACGGTGATCGAGACGTTGTCTCTAACAATGGCTCCGCATTGGTCGACAAACTTGGTGGCGCTTCTTATGGGCTCCAGCGCTCGCCGTTGCATTGTCGACAACCGCGATGGTGCATGTTTCTCCTTGTTTCATCGCCTTGGTTGCGCCACGCTTGACGACGCATCGATTGTTTCGACGATCCGCCGAGGGCTAAAATAAGAAAGAGAGTCGCGCTGCTAGTACACACATATTTATTCAAATCAGTTAGTTTGTATCACCAGAGGCTCAATGTATATATATACCTCGCCACGGAGGTGGTTGCTACTTCCATTTGAAGATCGCCGCTTATCGACGCTTTCTTCGCATCATCTTGTCGACGGTGCCCTTCATCTTCACCGTTAAGGTTCAGATAATAAGAAGAGATATCATCTTCTTCTTCTCCGTCGGCACATATTGAATATCGCCGCTTATGATGCCGAACATATGTGCTTCACCGTCCGGATCATAGTTGTCCATAATCGGTCAGCTCTATCGTCCGCCATTATGTCACCCTGAAAACATGTAGTAAAAACAAATTAATTAAGTGAAGAAGGGGCGGTGGCGGTGGCGGTGGCTAAAGGGCGGTGGCAAAAGGAGGGGCGAGGAAGGGTGGAGAGGGTGTCGCGTAGAGCGCGAGGCGGGCGGCAGAGGACGGCGGTAAGTAGGTGTGCCCTAACGCGCAAGAGGTGGTACCGACGAAGGGGAAACATCCGGAAAGTATCCCCTGTGTTTCGCTTTTGGACAGTGATCCGGAGGGGAAAGTTACAGGTTTGCTATGCTAGGAGGTGTGGCGGTCGAACAGCAGGCAGATCCGATTCGCCTCGCTGCTCGAGCAACTTTCATGTACAAAGTATTTTCATCCGAAGTTACGAAGTTATTTTATACTAATTTTAAAGTTTTAGGACATTTTAGAATTAATGAATTAATTAAATTCGAAATTGCAAATATGATGTCAAGATGACGTCATCGGCCAACTGTGGGCTTTGACTAGTCAATGCACCAAGAGGTCCCACATGTCATTCACAGCTAACTAACTAACCAAGTTAATTTGTTTAATTAACAGATTAATTAGGTTAATGTTAATTTAATTAGTTAATTAATTAATTAATTAATTAATTAATATTTTAAATATTTTTTTGTCTCTCTTTTTTTTTTTGATCTCGGTAGTGGGCCCTGCTTGGCAAAGGGCCTAGAGGGCCAAACGCGGCGGCGGGCGAGCGGCCGGAACGGAGGCGGCGGCGGCGGTTGTGGATACAGGCACAAGGCGGGCGAGGGCGACGACGGCGGCGCGATCGAGGTCGGCAGCGGCGCTGCAAGGGTGGGCGAGGGCGACGTGGGGGCGGCGCGAGGGCGAGGGCGACGGAGGCGGCTGAACGGAGGCGGCGGGCGGTTGCTGGCGGCATACAAGGCGGGCGAGGGCGACGGCGGGCGGCGATCGAGGCCGGGCCGGGCGCGCGCACAAGGCTGTGGGCGAGGGCGACGGCGGGCGGCGCCGAGAGCGAGGGCGACGGGCGGCGCGCGAGGGCGAGGGCGACGGCGGGCGGCGCCGAGGGCGCGGCAGAGATTTAACAAAGCGAGAAACGGCGGCGGCGCCGAGGGCTTGTATTTATAGTTTCTTTAGTCGCTGGTTGGCGATGAGACACGCGATTAGCAGGTTTTAGCAGTCCGCTTCCCAACCGCGACTAAAGGGTTTGCCGCCGCTGCTGCCTCACAGAAGACCTTTAGTCGCGGTTGGGAGGCGATCATGATTAGGGTACCTTTAGTCATGGTCTCGTCCCCAACCGCGACTAAAGGGTACCCTATTTTTTGTTTTTTGCCTATTTTTTGTTTTCATTTTTGCTTTATTTTTTGCCTGTTTTTTGTTTTCATTTTTGCTTTATTTATTTTGTTTTGTTTCTACTTACAACAAAAAACTTATTTATTTTATTTTATTTTGTTTCTAATTACTTATTTATTTTACTTTATGATAATTATTTTTGCTATTAAAGTTTCTAATTACTTATTTATTTATGTTATTAAAATCTTAAAATATAATTATATATCAAAAAATCAGAAAATAAAACTAATTCATTTTAAATTCTTGTTTTTCTTCTGTTTTTTCTTCCTTTTTTCTTTCTTTTTTTTTCTTCTGTTTGTTTCTTCCTTTTCTTGTTTTTTCTTTTTTTTTTTCTTCCTTTCTTCCTTTTTCCTTTTTTCTTCTGCTTTTTCTTCGCTTGTTTTTTTCTTATGTTTTTCTTCTGCTTGTTTTTTTCTTCTGCTTTTTCCTTTTTTCTTCTCGTTAGTTTTTTTTCTTCTGCTTTTTCCTTTTTTTCTTCTTTTTTTCCTTTTCCTTCTTTCTTCTTCTTCCTTTTTCCTTTTAAAATCAGAAAAATAAAACTAATTCATTTTAAAATCTTAAAATACAATTATATATCAAAAATCAGAAAAATAAAACTAATCCCTTGAAGGTTTTACAAAAGGTTTGATACATCATTCAGTTCATCGACCAAATACAAAGTTTGGTACAATAAATTATTACACATCAATTCTTCCTTGTGTCCCTCGCTTGCTTACGACAGTGCCGATCCATGGAGCATCCTCATCATTTAACTTAATGCTTGGGTCGGTGTTCACTTTGAAGGGCGGAATTTCAGCAAACATATTATAATCTTCCGACTTGTCTGTTTTGTCCTCCACTCCCACGATGTTTCTTTTCCCGAAAGAACAATGTGGCGCTTTGGATCATCGCATGATGTAATCGATCGCTTTCTTATCTTTCCGCTTCTCGGTTTGCTACTCATGTCCTTCACATAGAAAACCTGAGCGACATCTTTCGCTAGGACGAATGGTTCATCAAGGTAACCAAGATTGTTGAAATCCACCATTGTCATTCCGTATTGCTGGTCCACCTTTACCCCACCTCCCCGTTAGCTTGAACCATTTGCACCGAACAAAGGGACCTTAAAGGAGGGTCCATAGTCAAGTTCCCATATCTCCTCTATGTAACCATAATATGTGACCTTTTGCCCATTCTCGCTTGCTGCATCAAAGCGACACCACTGTTTTGGTTGGTGCTCTTTTATCTTGGGCGATCGTAAAATGTATTCCCATTTATCTCGCACTTTGGAAAGTCGTTATAGTCGAAGATGGTGTCTTGGCCAACATGTACAGCTGATCTACAACATCATTGTCATTCATTAAATGTTTTCAACCAACGCCGAAAGTCTCCATGTGGGCCTTCCTAATCCAGATTCAAAGCTTCCCCGGTTGTCCGAAGCGTAAAATATTCTTGTGTTTTCAAAGCACGGAGCCACTGTTGGAATTGGTCAAGACAAAGGTGGTGTGCTTCACAGAGAATGGCTGTCCATACATATCGTTGATTTCCTTCCGATCATGCCTTTTCCACTTAGTCTCCCTCGTGCCGCGATCGAGGAAGACCAATCGCTTAAGGTCGAACAAAGTCAACACAAAACTCAATTACCTCCTCATTTCCATAGCCCTTGGCGATGCTTCCTTCCGCCTAGCACGGTTACTTAACATATTTCTTTAATACTCCCATGAACCTCTCAAGGGGAACATATTGTGTAGAAATACAGACCGAGAACGGAAATCTCTTCGACTAGGTGAACCAGGAGGTGCGCCATAATATTGAAGAAGGATGGCGGAACACCAACTCAAACCGACAAGACATTGGATCACATCGCTCAGAACCGTGGTAGAACTTCCGGATTGATTACCTTCGAGAGATTGCATTGAGGAATGCACATAGCTTCACAATGGCTAATCGAACATTTTCCGCAGAGCCCCATCAAAGCAATCGGAAGCAATTGCGCCATAATCACGCAAGGCCGTGGAGACTTCAGGTTTTGGAACTTTTTCTCCGCCATGTTTATTATTCCCTTTATATTGACGAGAATCCAGACGGACCTTCATACCGCTCAGCATTCAAAAAGATGACCTTTCTTCTTTGGTCGAGCGAGCTGGCACGACCTTGAAACCATTCCGATGCCGGTCATCGTGGTCTTTCAAACGCTGCTGGTCCCGCCGTGCTTCCTTTGTATCATTTGTCTTCCCATACACGCCCAAGAAGCTTAGGAGGTTCACGCAAATATTCTTCGAACGCATCACGCCGATTGCAGAGCGGACATCTAGGACTTTCCAATATTCTAGCTCCCGTAATATAGATTTCTTCTTCCACATGGCTGCGTCTGCCAGCTCCCTTCGAACCGATTGTCCGCCAGACCCTTTCCAAAGATGACTTTCAAATCCTTGACCATATCAAATACCTCAAGACCAAGCATGCTCCGCAGCTTCGCCGGTGATCTGCCTTGCCGCTGTAATGCTTGCCTTTCTTTCATCGATGAATTTTCGAAGAAATCGACGATGCCCAAGGTACACGCTCTTCTTACAATTTGGCAAATGTACACTTTCGCCTCATGTAAGCAAATGCGGCATGCATTGTATCCCTTATTTGACAGTCCCGAAGGTTACTAAGAGCAGGCCAATCGCTGATGGTTACGAAAAGCAACGCCAGAGGTCAAATTCTCTTGTTTGTGCTCATCCCACACACGGACACCACCCCACAGCTGTAAAAGTTCATCAACTAATGGCCTTAGGTACATATCGATGTCGCTGCCGGGTTGTTTCGACCTTGGATGAGCACCGCATCATAATGAACTTCCGCTCATGCACAACCAAGGAGGAAGGTTGTAGATGCATAGAGTCACGGGCCAGTGCTATGGCTGGAGCTCGCCGCCAAAAGGATTCATGCCATCCGCATTTAGAGCAAATCTTATGTTCCTTGCGCCACCGCAAAATCTCTCGAACCATCCGTCGATCTTTCTCCATTATGCTCCATCCGCGTGTGTCTCAACTCCCCGTCCGACTTACGTTCCTCTTTGTGCCATCGCAACAACTTGGCATGCTCTTTGTTCATGAACAGACGTTTCAACCGTGGTATTATAGGAGCATACCACATCACCTTGGCGGAACCTCTTCCCGGTTTCGCCCTCAACATCGCCACCGTGGTCATCGCCTCGATCTTATAATGCAATGCAAGGCATACCGGCATTCATTCAAATTCTCGATTCATCATGTAGAGGATGCAATGTTGATGCATGCATGTATCTTCGTAACCTCTAAACCTAGAGGGCGATAACCTTCTTTGCTTCAGACGCATCAAGGGCAACTCGTTATCCTTTGGAAACATATTCTTCAACATTTTCAGAAGTTTTCAAATGCCGAGTCAGCTACACCTGCTTCGCCTTCCATTTCAGCAAATCCAGCAGCAGCCCAGCTTTTTCAGACCATCATCGCATCCGGGTACAGCGCCTTTCTCGGATCCTCTAACATGCGATCCAAATTCTCCTCTCCTTTTCGGGCCAGCAGCGCCTCCGCATCAAGAATGGTCCGACCAAGATCATCAACGGATCATCACGCGCCTCTTCTTCACCTTCCCTTCACCTTCAGCATCCTCCATGAAAGTATCACCAAATGAGCAAGATAGCTTTCATCGATGAAATCATCCCTTCTTCATCTTCTTCCATTATAACCCCTCTTTCTCCATGCTTGGTCCAACAATTATAGCTTGGCATGAAACCCTTCAAGCAGATGCATGTGAACAACTCTTGAGGAAGAGTAACCTTCTCATTCTTACAGATAACACATGGACAGATAACAAAACCCCCCGCTTGTTCAAGATTAGCCACTACGAGGAAATCTTTCAAACCCAGAGTGAACTCACGGAGAGTCGGTTATCAGACATCCATTGCCGATTCATCTGCATTATTATAATATAAAATATATAATTAACCATCATGCATTTGTTATGAACTACACACATGCATATTGACACATCAAAGGTTCATCAAGTTGCTAACCGCGATCAAGAGTGTGGCTCCAACATTTCATGTCATGTTTGTTTCATGCTCTTGGGGCATTTCATCAAACACCTTATGTGCATAAGAGGAACCAAAAGCAAACCTACACCCACTTGTGAAGAGAATGGCTCCAAAATGGCTAAGTGTTGGCTGCTGGATGGGTATATATAGGGAGGGCTTTAGTCGCGTTGGCCCGGCAAATCAGGATAAAGCAGTGTTCGAAGGCCTTTAGTCGCGTTGTCCCGCCAACCGCGACTAAAGCCCCTCACGCACCAGCTGGCCACCGAGCGCCTGGCCCAGGTTTTGGTCGCGGTTCACCTCCAGAACCGCGACTAAAGGTCCCATTGGTCGCGGTTCCTACAGCTTCGCGACTTATGGGGCTGGACGGAAAGCCTGTTTTTCCACTAGTGGCTGTCGCATCATCGCCCGCTCTGGTTTGCTCCCAGCTCAGCCTAACTGGCACTCGCCGCAAAGTCACCGTCTCAGTGTTAGAACTGCACCTCGCCTCATTTTCTTCTCCCATAAAACTTGCACACATTGGTTTTTCAGGTAACTTCTAATAGCAAATGCACATGGGGTCAAACACTGCAGTTATATTCCTTCGGTACGTGAAAGTTTAGCTACGAAATTTCTCCGTACATGGTTCAACCCGCTCTTTAATCCTAGAAGGGGTGATCATCTAAGCCACCCTATATGGTAGTTCAGACCTACCAGTGTTTAAATACTATAGCCTGTCTAGGAGCTATTCCAACCTCATGCATGCATGCGAAAGGCCAGCAAGTATATGATGTACCTTATCCAATTATGCAAAACCTACACCTTCTTATGACAGAACCCTTGTCATTTAGAAATATTATATGTTAATTTGAGTACCATTTCTTTGAATACTGCTAAATATAATGTCAATGAAAAAAAAGATGGAGAGGAGGACCCCCCTTATAAAACTGGTCGGAGTAGTTCGTTTCTAAAATATGTGTGAAGACACGAGGCTTAGTCATTTTATTACTTTTGTTTAACATGCCTTGCAAGAAGCGTATAGAGGTGCACTTCTGTAATGGAAAGGCAAATCTATCCGTAACAGAATCTTGATGAGAGCTAGCACCACGTGCTTGTCCTTGTTTGTTTGTTTTTTGGAAAATGGGGATGACCCCGCCTCTCGAAGATGCATGCAGCCATTTTATTGATTACTCGTGGACTTTACAAAGTAAAACAACAATATGACTGAATCCGCAATCTTGGTAACATATGCCGCTACTCCTATTCATAATATCAAGGGCTGCAAGCTGGGCCACATACCCAAACCTCTCACCTAAAGCCGGAGGCCTCGACCGAGCCACATACCGGTCCGGGGCACAAACCGATCCGACACACTCACATGTGTCGCCGCTGCCATCTTCCACTGGTCCATCTTCGTGGCAGATTGAGGTGTCAACCTTGGCACGCCCTCCGCCATCGACACCACCACGCCGCCAAATGACGACCTCCAGCTATGCGAGTCCATCTCCAAGCAACGGACGAGATCCATGCTAGGATAGGGCCGCACCACCACCGCCGCCCAAGACCCACAAGTTCCACCCAACCCAAAGGTTCCCAAAGTGGCGCTTCAAAAGGAGAGCGGCGTGAGCGCCGCCGCCCAACAAAGTTAGAGCTACCGGAGACCTAGGGAAGGGAAGTGATCAGATCGGTCCACACCGACGCCAACAAGGAGGGGAATGGCGCCTTATGCATCGCCACAGGCGGCCGACCATAGCCGCCAGGATTTCGCCTCAACTAGATCCCGGCCTCAAAGAGCGCCTCAGATAGAACCGCGACAAGAGAAGGGTATTCTACCGGCTGGCCCGCACACCGCATGTGGGAGGAGGGAGGTGCTAGATCGCGCGCACCGGCCACCGCAGAAGCCGCCGCCAGTCGCCAACGACCATCGGGATAGCGCCGCCCATGCGACCAGGACGCCAGATCCACTGCCCGCATGGCTGCTCGCCGGAGCTTGCCATGCCTTGCCAGAGGAGCCGCTGCTCCAGATCCGGTACTCCCCACGCAAAGGCAGGACAGCCAAGGCCCCGCTGCCACCATCCTTGGCGCCCCGGGCTTGCCCGACGGCTGCCTGCGGCGGCGGCGAGGAAGGAAGGGGGGTTTAGCCCGGCGGCGCAAGAGAGTTTTGCTCTCGCCGCCCGAGCAGGCGGCGGGGGAGGGAGGCGGTGCTGGCTAGGGTAAAAGATGCAAAACGTGTGCTTGTCATTGTGGTTGTCAGGAATTATCTTGGACTTGTGCAAAAGTTCAGTCGGCAGCTCGGCAAAAGCAGCAATTTCAAGGCCTATGCCCGCACCTCCCACCGGTGACACAACCAGGGCGTAGGGACTGCATGATCTCCTAATTTATTTCAATCGATTAATTAGCAACTATACGTTATCTTATCATATATTTATCAAACTTAAAGCAGTTTGACTTAGGACAAACCTAGATAATTAATTCATAAAGGAGAGTATGACCCACAATTCTCTAGTAAATGGGGAAACATAAAGACCTTTTTTCCATTAAGAAAGGAAGGATTGCTTGTCCTACATAAGGCAATAAGTCAATCGTACTTGTCTTAATTTGGAACCTCTATTGATGCAATCTCAATTCCGGTTAGGACAAGAAGGTTGTCCTCGAACCTCCTACCATCAACTCATCCAGGCTATTTTGTTGGAGCCAAAGCCCAGCGCAGGACACTGACTTCATGTATGAGCAGATTGTTTGCAGACCTCCATAGGTGTGTGTAATGTAGCATGTAACCCAGAGCTAGGAGAGAACATATAATACATTATCCATAAGACCAGAACCGCTAGAAGGCTTGATTATCTAGGACAAAAACTATTGTAGCTCGGACCTGCTATGGTGTTTAAATAATACTGTGTGACTAGGAGTTGTTGGAACTCCATGCATGAATGCCAAGGCCAGCATGTATATGCTCTAACTTATCCCATTATGCCAAACCTATATATTATTATGACAGAACCACATATCATTTAGAAAGATTCTATATTAATTGTAGTGCCACTTGCTTTGAATACCGCCAAATATAGTGTCAATAGGTCAGCACATTGAATATGCTGGCAGAGTTACACTGTAAAGAAATGAAATGTAAGAACTACATCTACATGCAATATTTGGCTCGTGGAGGCTCTAAGTTAATGATTTTACATAAAGCTAGTTTTTCCTACAACAAAGGAATAAATTTATTTAACTACTCCCAAGTTGACCAATATTTGTGAAGGTTTCCAACTCAACTCCCAATTAAAAGTATCATCATTAAATCTAATTCAATTAATTAAAGAGTGATGAGATCAACAATAATATCCAATTCCAGATATACAACATGTCCATAACCGAGGACCCGCTAACTATGATTAATTTAAACACTGCAGAGGTTATGACTTTTCCCCACAAGACTCGACCACATCCATGATTGTATGATCGAGACATATTCTTTCTCAAGCACTTACTCTCTACTCCGGCAGACCGTATACCTACTTTCCCTACATCTGCTAGTCCGCCTCTTTGAGAGCTTACGCAACTTACTCAACTATGACAGAGCCCATAATGGCTTGTGGCTGCACACGGAAGTTTCTAGGCATGAAATATCATATGATCCCTTTGAGCCTAGGTGGCGAACCGAAGGAAAAACCATAGGGGTACTCCGGGATTTTCCTAAATAGACAACACTTGGTTCCCCAGGTGCCTCAACCAATCCACCCAGATGTGTATTAAAGTTGCCACCTTAATGTTATCTAGGATTAATAACTCTCAAAACTTTCATGTGAATCACTATCCAATCCCCGTCTACGAGCATGGCTAAGAAATAGAATAAGCATAATGTATATTCCTGGGGTGATCAAAAGGTATTAGGTTCCTACCTCAATTACTACAACCAAACCACATGTTCCCAGTCCTACTCATGCAAATATTTGAGGGGCGGAACTAATGTATAGTAAAAACTAGGTATAGAAGAGTATGATAAAAGTGTAACTTGCCTTGCTGATGATCTGCAAAATTCTAGAGATTCATAGTAACAAGCTTCAGACTCGAGTAATCTAGTGTAGACAAACAAGAGCATACATAAGCAAATACTCAAACGAAACGACGAGAAAACCGAGAAAATATCCAAATCAAACACTAAACAGCAAATGGCTTAAACTAACAGAAAGTAAAACCTACCAGCATTATTATCATGTAGGTTAGATCTTAATAGTAGGTACATGTGATTAGCTACGATTTGCAAAAAGAAACAACTCAAATGGAGAAACGAACGAAACAAGATCGTTTACTAATCTGAACTAAGGTCAAATTTTAAAGTGTCAAAATCATATTCAACTTGGTTACCTAGAAAGAACAGAATGTTACGAAGATTTAGGCGCTGGTTTCATCTAATTTGGACAAACGAGCAAATAGTTACGCTAGTTTTAAAATCAGGGGCTAAATCGTGAGAAAACTATTCGTGGATAGGTCCCTGACCGAAAAATAAACTAAAAAGAAAAATCTACCGCACGAACGTTCGTTAACAGAACTAATCTGACGAAAATTGTTTACTAACAAATCTAAACGAACGAACGTTCGTTATTTAAGCTAAACCTAAAAAACCGATCTAATCTAGAAAAAGACTAAACTGCAAAATTGAAAAAACCGAAGAATCGACCTGTTCATATGTTTTGACCGACGACGAGAAATCTGGCGGGCGGCGGCGGGATTCCGGCGGCGGCGGTGTAGGGCGACAGCGAGACGGGGCGGCAGTGCGGCAGCGGGCGGCGGCGGCGTGATAACCCACAAGTGTAGGGGATCATTTGGAGCCTCTTTCGATAAGTAAGAGTGTCGAACCCAACGAGGAGCTAAAGGTAGAACAAATATTCCCTCAAGTTCTATCGACCACCGATACAACTCTACACACGCTTGACGTTCGCTTTATCTAGAACAAGTATGAAACTAGAAGTACTTTGTAGGTGTTGGTGGATAGGTTTGCAAGATAACAAAGAGCACGTAAATATAAACTAGGGGCTGTTTAGATAAATAAATAATAAATTAAATATAGCGAGTGTGGAAAAGTGGTGGTAGGAGTTGTGGAATTGTCCCTAAGCAATTGACTACTTTACTAGACCGATAGCAAGTTTTATGTGGGAGAGGCCACTGCTAGCATGTTATCCCTGACTTGGAATTCTATAGACTTATGATTGGAACTATTAGCAAGCATCCGCAACTACTAACGTTCATCAAGGTAAAACCCAACCATAGCATTAAGATATATTGGTCCCCTTCAATCCCGTGATGCATCAATTTCTATGCTAGGTTGAAGCTTCACACTCATGCCCTCCTATACATAGTCCTATCAACATAGACCGGAGGGGAATTCATCACCGTGGCCATCTTCATCATCCCGACGCCTCCATGACGAGGAGGGAGTAGTTCACCCGGGCTGAGGGTATGTACCAAGAGCTATGTGTTTGATCTCTCTCTCTCTCTCTCTCTCTCTCTCGTGTCTCTCTCTCGTGTTCCTCTATGGCACGATCTTGATGTATCCCGAGCTTTGCTATTGTAGTTGGATCTTATGATGTTTCTCCCTCTACTCTCTTGTGATGAATTGAGTTTCCTTTGAAGTTATCTTATCGGATTGAGTCTTTTATGAGAACACTTGATGTATGTCTTGCCATGCTTATCTGTGGTGACAATGGGATATCATGTGCCACTTGATGTATGTTTTGGTGACCAACTTATGGTTCCGCCCATGAATCTATGCATAGGGGTTGGCACACGGTCTTGACTCTCCGGTAGAAACTTTGGGGCACTTTTGAAGTACTTTGTGTTGGTTGGATGAATTTGATGTGACGATATCGTATAATCATGCCCACGGATACTTGAGATGACAATGGAGTATCTAGGTGACATTAGGGTTTTGGTTGATTTGTGTCTTAAGGTGTTATTCTAGTACGAAATCTTTAATAGATCGATCTGAAAAGAATAACTTTGAGGTGGTTTCAGCACCTACCATAATCTCTACGCTTGTTCTCCGCTATTAGTGGCTTTGGAGTGACTCTTTGTTGCATGTTGAGGAATTGTTATATGATCTATCTATGTTATTATTGTTGTGAGAACTTGCACTAGTGAAAGTATGAACCCTAGGCCTTGTTTCCTATCATTGCAATACCGCTTACGCCACTTTTATCATTAGTTACCTTGCTGTTTTTATAATTTCAGATTACAAATACCTTTATATCTACTATCTATTTTGCACTTGTATCACCATCTCTTCGCTTAACTAGTGCACCTATACAATTTGCCATTGTGTTGGGTGTTGTCGGTGTCAAACCGCGGATCTCGGTAGGGGGTCCCGAATCAGTGCGATAGGCGGATGGTAACAGGAGACAGGGGACACAATGTTTTTACCTGTGTTCGCCCTCTCGATGGAGGTAAAACCCTACTCCCGCTTGATTGATATTGATGATATGGGTAGTACAAGAGTGGATCTACCACGAGATCAAGGAGGCTAAACCCTAGAAGCTAGCCTATGGTATGATTGTTGCAATGGTTGTATGTCCCACGGACTAAAACCCTCCAGCTTTATATAGACACCGGAGAGGGCTAGGGTTACACAGAGTCGGTTACAATGGTGGAGATCTACATATCCAGACGCCAAGCTTGCCTTCCACGCCAAGGAAAGTCCCATCCGACACGGACTAAGTCTTCAATCTTGTATCTTCATAGTCTTGGAATCCGCCGACGATGATAGTCCGCTGTCCGGACACCCCTAGTCCAGACTCCTCAAGAGTCTCTCGAACCAGCTTCAATGACGATGAGTCCAGCGGCATATTGTTCGGCATTGCAAGGCGGGTTCTCCTCCAAATAATTCATAGAAGATTGTGAACACCAGATAGTGTCCGCTCGCAAAATAAATTCCACATTCCACCGTAGAGAGAATAATATGTACACAAGTTCAATCACGACGATTTTGTGGCATGACGCCACACCACTACCAAGCCTTTACTTGAATCGCTTTTTATATACCACCTCAGCGCTTAGCTTAAGCGGTTTCTTGGCACGCCTTGTCGAAGCAGAGATCGTGTTCCCTTATTCCAGGATTCCCATCAATACGGACGTAGTAACCCAACCGCGCCATTGATGGTGGCGCTTGGTAGATAAGCTTAGTTTTACCAGCCGGTGGGGACGATAGTCTTCGCCCACCCATATATAAGGGATAAGGATCCACCCTTTTTACCCACGCCTTCTTCCTCCTTTGCTTATCCATCTCCGCACTCGAGCCCAGCGCCTGTTCAGACATCTTGCCTCAACCTTCTCCAGCCATGTCCGGAGCGGAGGCAGTGGATGGCCTCCTCCGCTACGGAGGGGCACATCGAAGAATGCGCTGGCGCCGATACCTGTCCAATGACATCATGCACCGGCCGCCCGACAAGGCAGCTCATCCCCAGCCCCAGCCCCATGAGAGGGTCGATTCTTCCCCACTTCCTCCGCTGGACGGGCTTCCCACTTCATCCCTTCGTCCGGGGCTCATGTACTACTACGGCCTAGATTTCCATGATCCGCGCCAATTTCATCCTCAACATCTCGGCGCTTATCGTCAGTGTGAGGCCTTCCTCTCAGATCCAGCCCCACTTCAGCTTAGGCTCAAGACCTTCAATGTCAAGTCAAGGTAGTGAAGGGGAATCAGCGGAGGCGGAGGCACCATGGTGGGCAAAATTCTAACGCCCTCCGCTCGAGGGCGCTTTTGTGGAAACCATCAAGGGATGGCAATCGGGGTGGTTCTATATCACGGAGCCGCGTGACCCTAAATGGGCAGCGGCCCCCGAGTTCAGATTTGGTATCCCCATGCAGTTCACCTCCTGGAAAGAGAAGGGCTTGCTATGGGGTAGTTCGGAGGAGCTGACCAGACTTCACCCCGCTCTGCACTCGTGAACTAGAAGCTCAAGCTTGTCAATGTGATCCAGGTCATGCTCGTCCGCCGGATTCTCCCCTGCCAACAACGGGCCTTCAATCTGTGGGAGTTTGATCCGGCACAACACCGGACCCTGAGTGAGCTCTTCGACACGACGTACGAAGCTGCCTGGAGGGTGCTGTTCAAGGGTGGGGAAGCCCCCGGATCCGCGACTAAAGATCGCGGATTCAGCACCAAGCGCCCGACCGGCGAGGTGAGCTTTGTCATCCTTTACGAGACACTTTATTTCTTTCATAGTTTGACTCTATGCGGGATCTAAAACTCCCAAGGCCTTTAACAGATCGGCAGAGGACGCCCGACAGGTCAACCGTCCGCCCTCCCCAAGAACCAGTGGATGCCCGCTTAACGGGCTGCTAGTCCCGAACTTTATGTGGTGCCGAGAAGAAGGCTGTAAGGATGCCACGGAACTCAAGAAGTTCCCGCGCCAGTGATATCGACTCATCGTCCGATGGTTTCGAGGCGGACTCTCCCCAAGACGCAGGAGGAGAAGAGGACTCTCCGGAGGGGGAGAGAGGAAGGAAGGCCTCCCAACGGGGAGGCCGAGGGTTCAAGAGGGAAGGACCTTCCCTGACGGCTCGCCAACGCCAATGACGGCGACAAGGAGTGTCCTCAAGGGCCAATCCTCAGATTCTTGGCGGCTTGGGGCGGTGTGCTCAAAAATGACTTAGCCCACTTCTTTTGCTCATCGAAAATCTGGCTTGGGCTCGGGCTCTCTTTTCTTCTTGCAGTCCGCCTTCCATTTCTCCAAATCAGCAGCAGCGGCAGCGTCGACTTCCTCGGCACTCGTTCCCAAGGCCTTGTGGGAGAGGCTTGATGATGGCTCCGGTACCTTTGTGGTCTTAGGTACATAAGGGTCGGGTTAATAATCAGGACTATACCTTCTTTGCCGTAGGTGGATTGGGCGGCGTCGATCACCCGCGGGACGAGGCTGAGGCGGCGGATGATCACCCGCCGGACGTTGTGGGTGAGGCGGCGTCGGCTGATGTGGCGGAGGTGTGGGTGAACCGCCACCACCACCACCACCACCACCACCGCCACCGCCACCACCACCACCGTAGAGGGGTGGACTTGTTGTCCTTGGCGCCTCGCTGAAACTTGATAAACTTCTTTTGCCATAGAATGTAATGGCGCTTGACATCTCAAGTCTTTTCTCCCCTTGGTGTAGCAATTTCAATCTCAGGTCCTCAAACCCTTGGACTATGTCCTCCACCGTGACACGAGCATAGCGATCTTTAATGGGGTTGTTGTGGTGGAGTGCTCGGTAAACATGGTAAAGCACTGCCGATGGCTACCTTCATGGACATGTTCCCGATAGGATATCTGAGATGACATTCTTTCATCTCCTTTATATAAATCCACGGGGTAGCGAGGAGGCTCCGGTGCAGTAATTTCGATCACCGAGGCTCGGTGCAGTAATTTCGATCGTCGGTGCATCTGCACCAGCGGTGGGACCTCCGTGGAAGCCACGCTGCTTCTCCGCTGCTGGCTTCGAGATCCGCTGGATGATCTTCATCTGCACCGAGCTGAATCTCTTTCGGCTACTAGTACACTCATGGTTTTCTTCATCACTTCCATTTCCGATGCCAACGCGCCACAACATCTGCTTCGATCCATCTTTCTCTTCGGCTTTACGTAACCGTCACGGGTCATCGTTGCAGGGAACCCTATTTTCCACGGAATGTGCCCCATGCCTCGTACGTCCTCCGTGTTCGAGATTCGAGGGCTTTTGTCGGTAGCGTCGTTCTCTCTGTTGAACTTGATCTTCCCTGTTGAGCATCCTTCATTGCGTCAATAAGGGCTTGGGTGGGTTTAATTAATTTGCCTGGTAAACACACTCCCCTGTCTCCGGGTTCAGCGTTCCCCATGCCCGTACCACCAGCTTTTGGCCCTTGGGTCCCATCCCTCCGTGCTGGGCGGATTCCTCACGCCCTCAGCTCGTTCTCCATCTTCTCGAACCTAGGCACCCAAATCGATACCCTCCTGGCCCCATAACATGATTGTACTCCTTCTTAGCGCATTTTCCTTATTTTTTCGATATTTGAATGAACTGCTCCGATTTCTTTTGCTTCACAAATTCTGGCCAATCATCTTTCGGTTTCTCATATTGTCCTTTGAAATCCGAGTCTTGTTACGCTTGACAAAGTCACGGGCTAGATTTTGCTTGAATTTCGAATCGTCGGCCATCTTATGAAAAAGCGAACTGTTTGACTAGCCTCCTCCTCTCCTTGTTTTCCTCAATCTTGTTACCCTCCTCATCGAATTTGTTGTATTCGGAGGTAGAGCGAAATGTTCCATAAGCTTCTTGAAGCAATCTTTTTTGTTCTCTTATCGACAAAAGTGAAACCATCAATTCGTGCCTTCTTTGGCTCATTCCACTCTGGGCGGTGATCGAGGCGTTGTCTCTAACAATGGCTCCGCATTGGTGACAAACTTGGTGGCGTTCTTGCGGGGCTCCGGTGACCTGCGGTTGCATTGTCGACAACGCGATGGTGCATGTTTCTCCTTGTTTCATCGTCTTGGTTGCGCCGCGCTTTGACGGCGTACTCGATTGTTTGACGATCGGCGAGGCTAAAATAAGAAAGAGAGTCGCGCGTTAGTACACATATTTATTCAAATCGGTTAGTTTGTATCACGGAGGCTCAATGTATATATATACCTCGGCGCGGAGGTGGTTGCTACTTCCATTTGAAGATAAATCGTTTATCGGCGTTTCTTGACATCATCTTCTTGGCGGTGCCCTTCATCTTCACCGTCAAGGTTGAGATAATAAGAAGAGATATCATCTTCTTCTTCTCCGGTCGGCACATATTGAATATCGCCGTTTATGATGCGAACATATGTGCTTCACCGTCCGGATCATAGTTGTCCATAATCGGGTCAGCTCTATCGTCGCCATTATGTCGATCCTGAAAACATGTAGTAAAACAAATTAATTAAGTGAAGAAGGCGGTGGCGGTGGCGGTGGCGAAAGGCGGTGGCAAAAGGAGGCGAGAAGGGGTGGGAGAGGTGTCGCGATGGCCTTGGCAGGCGGCGGAAGGGCGGCGGTGCTAGGTGTGCCCTAACTTGGCGGTGGGTGGTACCAAGCGAAAGAAACATCAGGAAAGTATCCCGGTGTTTAGCGTTTTGAACAGTGATCGGAGGAAAATTCTGAGTTTGCTATGCTAGGGAGGTGTGGCGGTCGAGCAGGCTGCGTATCCGGATTCGTCTCGTCGTTACGAGCAACTTTCATGTACAAAGTATTTTCATCCGAGTTCGAGTTATTTTATACTAATTTTTAAAGTTTTAGGACATTTTAGAATTAACAGAAATTAATTAAATTGAAATTGCAAATATGATGTCGGCATGGCGTCATCGACCAGCTAATGAGCTTTGACTAGTCAGCAGACGATGGGTCCCACATGTCATTCACAGCTAACTAACTAACCAAGTTAATTTGTTTAATTAACAGATTAATTAGGTTAATGTTAATTTAATTAAGTTAATTAATTAATTAATTAATTAATTAATATTTTAAATATTTTTTTTGTCTCCTCTTTTTTTTTTTGATCTGGGTAGTGGGCCCCGTTTGGCGGTGGCCTAGAGGCCAAGCGTGCGGCGGCAGGAGCAGGCGGCGGTTGCTCGCTCGGCCTTGTATGCGGCAGGCGGCGGCAAGCGTATGCAGGCAGTGTGGCGAGGCGGCGGCAGGTAGCGGCGGCAGCGGCAGGCGGCGGCAAGCGGCGGCGGCGGTTGCTCGGTAGCCTTGTGGCGAAGCGGCAATGCGGCGTCGGCGGCGGGAGCGTATGATAAGCGAAAGCGGCAATGAGCGTCGAGCGAAGCGGCAATGAAGCGGCGTCGGCGAAGCGGCAATGGCGGCGTCGGTAGCAGCGAGCAAGTGAAAGCAATGGCGGCGTCGAGGGCTTGTATTTATAGCCCCCCTTTAGTCGCGGTTGGCGATGAGACCGCGACTAAGGTACCCCTAATCATGATCCGCCTCCCCAACCGCGACTAAAGGTTTTCCGCCGCTTCGTTCAGCTTGAAAAGACCCTTTAGTCGCGGTTGGGGAGGCGGACGCGACTAAAGGTACCTTTAGTCATGGTCTAAATCTAACCGCGACTAAAAGGTACCCTATTTTTTTTTTTGCCTATTTTTGTTTTCATTTTTGCTTTATTTTTTGCTGTTTTTGTTTTCATTTTTGCTTTATTTATTTTGTTTTGTTTCTACTTACAACAAAAAACTTATTTATTTTATTTTATTTTGTTTCTAATTACTTATTTATTTTACTTTATGATAATTATTTTTGCTATTAAAGTTTCTAATTACTTATTTATTTATGTTATTAAAATCTTAAAAATACAATTATATATCAAAAAATCAGAAAATAAAACTAATTCATTTTAAATTCTTGTTTTTCTTCTGTTTTTTCTTCCTTTTTCTTCTTTTTTTCTTCATTTGTTTCTTCCTTTTCTTGTTTTTCTTTTTTTTTCTTCCTTTCTTCCTTTTCCTTTTTTCTTCTTTTTCTTACATTTGTTTTTTTCTTATGTTTTTCTTCTGTTTGTTTTTTTTTCTTACTTTTTCCTTTTTTTTCTTACATTAGTTTTTTTCTTCTTTTTTCCTTTTTTCTTCTTTTTTTTCCTTTTCCTTCTTTCTTCTTCTTCCTTTTCCTTTTAAAATCAGAAAAATAAAACTAATTCATTTAAAATCTTAAAAATACAATTATATATCAAAAATCAGAAAAATAAAACTAATCCTTGAAGGTTTTACAAAGGTTTGATACATCATTCAGTTCATCGACCAAATACAAAGTTTGGTACAATAAATTATTACACATCAATTCTTCCCTTGTGTCACTGCTTGCTTACGATTGTGCGTATCCATGGAGCATCCTCATCATTTAACTTAATGCTTGGGTCGGTGTTCACTTTGAAGGCGGAATTTCAGCAAACATATTATAATCTTGACTTATGCATCTTGTCCTCCACTCCCACGATGTTTCTTTTCCTGAAAGAACAATGTGGCGCTTTGAATCATCGCATGATGTCTTGATCGTTTTCTTATCTTTCCGTTTCCTCGGTTTGCTACTCATGTCCTTCACATAGAAAACCTGGCGACATCTTTCGCTAGGGCGAATGGTTCATCAAGGTAACCAAGATTGTTGAAATCCACCATTGTCATTCCGTATTGCTGGTCCACCTTTACCCCACCTCCTGTTAGCTTGAACCATTTGCACGGAACAAAGGGACCTTAAAGGAGGTCCATAGTCAAGTTCCCATATCTCCTCTATGTAACCATAATATGTGACCTTTTGCCCATTCTCGGTTCTTTGCATCAGCGGACACCACTGTTTTGGTTGGTGCTCTTTTTATCTTAGGCGATCGTGTAAAATGTATTCCCATTTATCTCGTACCCTTGGAAAGTCGTTATAGTCGAAGATGGTGTCTTGGCCAACATGTACAGCTGATCTACAACATCATTGTCATTCATTAAATGTTTTCTCAACCAAGCTGCGAAAGTCTCCATGTGGGCCTTCCTAATCCAGGATTCGAGGCTTCCCGGGTTGTCGGCGTAAAATATTCTTGTGTTTCTCAAAGTGCGGAGCCACCAAGCTGGAATTGGTCGACCTGGTGTGGTGTGCTTGATCGAAGAATGGCTGTCCATACATATCGTTGATTTCCTTCCGATCATGCCTTTTCCACTTAGTCTCCCCTCGTGCGCGATCGAGGAAGACCAATCGGCTTAAGGTCGGGAACAAAGTCAACACAAAACTCAATTACCTCCTCATTTCCATAGCCCTTGGCGATGCTTCCTTCTGGCCTATGCGATTCTGAACATATTTCTTTAATACTCCCATGAACCTCTCGAAGGGAACATATTGTGTAGAAATACGGGACCGAGCGGAAATCTCTTGACTAGGTGAACCAGGAGGTGCGTCATAATATTGAAGAAGGATGGCGGGAACACCAACTCAGCCTGACAAGACATTGGATCACATCGTTACGTAACCGTGGTAGAACTTGGATTGATTACCTTACGAGAGATTGCATTGAGGAATGCACATAGCTTCACAATGGCTAATCGAACATTTTCGGCGAGAGCCCCATCAAAGCAATCGGAAGCAATTGCGTCATAATCACGTGGCGGTCGTGAGACTTGAGGTTTTGGAACTTTTCTCCGCCATGTTTATTATTCCCTTTATATTGGGCGAGAATCGAGGCGGGACCTTCATCTGCTCGGGCATTCAAAAAGATGACCTTCTCTTCTTTGGTGGGCGTAGGCTAGCACGACCTTGAAACCATTCGGATGCGGTCGTCGGGGTCTTTCAAGCGTTCTGGTCTGCCGTGCTTCCTTTGTATCATTTGTCTTCCCATACGCCCAAGAAGCTTAGGAGGTTCACGCAAATATTCTTAAATAACGTGCATCACGTCGATTGCAGAGCGGACATCTAGGACTTTCAATATTCTAGCTCCCGAATATAGATTTCTTCTTCCACATGGCTGCGTGCCCGTCGGCTCCCTTGAACTGATTGTCGCGGGACCCTTTCCAAAGATGACTTTCAAATCCTTGACCATATCAAATACCTCGGCACCGGTCGTTCCGCGAGCCGGCGGTGATCTGCCTTGCCGTTGTAATGCTTGCCTTTCTTTCTTCTTGGATGAATTTTGGAAGAAATCGGCGATGCCCAAGGTACCGTTCTTCTTACAATTTGGCAAATGTACACTTTCGGTCTCATGTAGCGGTGCGTGCATGCATTGTATCCCTTATTTGACAGTCCGAAAGGTTACTAAGAGCAGGCCAATCGTTGATGGTTCTGAAACAACGCTTCGTAGGTCAAATTCCTCTTGTTTGTGCTCATCCCACACGGACACCACCCACAGCTGTAAAGTTCATCAACTAATGGCCTTAGGTACATATCGATGTCGTTGCGGGTTGCCGGACCTTGGATGAGCACGGCATCATAATGAACTTCCGCTTCATGCACAACCAAGGAGGAAGGTTGTAGATGCATAGAGTCACGGGCAGTGCTATGGCTGGAGCTACGCTTTCGCCAAAAGGATTCATGCCATCCGTGCTTAGAGCAAATCTTATGTTCCTTGCGTCGGTGCAAAATCTCTGAACCATCATCGATCTTTCTCCATTGCGTTCCATCTGCGGTGTGTCTCAACTCCCGTCCGACTTACGTTCCTCTTTGTGCCATCGCAACAACTTGGCATGCTCTTTGTTCATGAGCAGGCGTTTCAACCGTGGTATTATAGGAGCATACCACATCACCTTGGCGGGAACCCTCTTCTGGGTTTACGGCCCTCAACATCGTCACCGGGGTCATCGCCTCGATCTTATAATGCAATGCGGTGCATACCGGGCATTCATTCAAATTCTCGTATTCACAGCGGTAGAGGATGCGATCGTTGATGCATGCATGTATCTTGAACCTCTAAACCTAGAGGCGGACAACCTTCTTTGCTTAAATGCGTCTTGGCGGGCAACTCGTTATCCTTTGGAAACATATTCTTCAACATTTTCAGCAAGTTTTCAAATGCGAGTCAGCTACACTGCCTCGCCTTCCATTTCAGCAAATCCGATTGTGCAGCCCAGCTTTTTGAGACCATCGCGCATCCGAGGTACAGCGCCTTTACGTGATCCTCTAACATGCGATCCAAATTCTCCCTCTCCTTTTCAGTTTCGCGGCGTCTCCGTGCATCGGCAATGGTCCGACCAAGATCATCAGCGGGATCATCCGTGCCTCTTCTTCACCTTCCCTTCACCTTCAGCATCCTCCATGAAAGTATCACGAAATGAGCAAGATAGCTTTCATCGATGAAATCATCCTTCTTCATCTTCTTCCATTATAACCCCTCTTTCTCCATGCTTGGTCCAACAATTATAGCTTGGCATGAAACCCTTACGAAGCGGATGCATGTGAACAACTCTTGAGGAAGAGTAACCCTTCTCATTCTTCAGATAACACATGGACGGATAACAAAACCCCCGCTTGTTACGCATTAGCCACTCGAGAAATCTTTCAAACCCGTAGTGAACTTCGCGGAGAGTCGGTTACCGTACATCCATTGCGATTCATCTGCATTATTATAATATAAAATATATAATTAACCATCATGCATTTGTTATGAACTACACACATGCATATTGACACATCAAAGGTTCATCAAGTTGCTAACGCGATCGAAGAGTGTGGCTCCAACACTTCATGTCATGTTTGTTTCATGCTCTTGGGGCATTTCATCAAACACCTTATGTGCATAAGAGGAACCAAAAGCAAACCTACACCCACTTGTGAAGAGAATGGCTCCAAAATGGCTAAGTGTTGGCTGCTGGATGGGTATATATAGGGGAGGGGCTTTAGTCGCGGTTGGCACAGCAAACCGTGACTAAAAGGTGCCAAAGCCTTTAGTCGCGGTTGTCTGGCCAACGCGACTAAAACCCTCACGTGCACCAGCTGGCCACCGGCGCCACAGGCCCAGGCCTTTGGTCGCGGTTCACCTCGAACCGCGACTAAAGGTCCCATTAGTCATGGTTCCTACAACCCGCGACTTATGGGGCTGGACGGAAAGCCTGTTTTTCCACTAGTGGCTGTCGCATCATCGCCCGCTCTGGTTTGCTCCCAGCTCAGCCTAACTGGCACTCGCCGCAAAGTCACCGTCTCAGTGTTAGAACTGCACCTCGCCTCATTTTCTTCTCCCATAAAACTTGCACACATTGGTTTTCAGGTAACTTCTAATAGCAAATGCACATGGGGTCAAACACTGCAGTTATATTCCTTCGGTACGTGAAAGTTTAGCTACGAAATTTCTCCGTACATGGTTCAACCCGCTCTTTAATCCTAGAAGGGGTGATCATCTAAGCCACCCTATATGGTAGTTCAGACCTACCAGTGTTTAAATACTATAGCCTGTCTAGGAGCTATTCCAACCTCATGCATGCATGCGAAAGGCCAACAAGTATATGATGTACCTTATCCAATTATGCAAAACCTACACCTTCTTATGACAGAACCCTTGTCATTTAGAAATATTATATGTTAATTTGAGTACCATTTCTTTGAATACTGCTAAATATAATGTCAATGAAAAAAAGATGGAAGGAGGACCCCCTTATAAAACTGGTCGGAGTAGTTCGTTTCTAAAATATGTGTGAAGACACGAGGCTTAGTCATTTTATTACTTTTGTTTAACATGCCTTGCAAGAAGCGTATAGAGGTGCACTTCTGTAATGGAAAGGCAAATCTATCCGGTAACAGAATCTTGATGAGAGCTAGCACCACGTGCTTGTCCTTGTTTGTTTGTTTTTTTTGGAAAATGGGGATGACCCCCGGCCTCTGGAAGATGCATGCAGCCATTTTATTGATTACTCTCGTGGACTTTACAAAGTAAAACAACAATATGACTGAATCCGCAATCTTGGTAACATATGCGCTACTCCTATTCATAATATCAAGGGCTGCAAGCTGGGCCACATACCCAAACCTCTCACCTAAAGCCGGAGGCCTCGGCCGAAACCACATACCGGGTCCGGGGCACAAACCGATCCGACACACTCACATGTGTCGTCGCTGCCATCTTCCACTGGTCCATCTTCAGGGCAGATTGAGGTGTCAACCTTGGCACGTCCTCCGCCATCGACACCACCACGCCGCCAAATGACGACCTCCAGCTATGCGAGTCCATCTCCAAGCAACGGACGTAGATCCATGCTAGGATAGGGCCGCACCACCACCGTCGCCCAGTACCCACAAGTTCCACCCAACCCAAAGGTTCCCAAAGTGGCGCCTTCAAAAAGGGAGCGGCGTCGTGAGCGCCGCCGCCGCCCAACAAAGTTAGAGCTTTCGCCCGGGAGACCTAGGGGAAGGGGAAGTGATCAGATCGGTCCACACCGACGCCAACAAGGAGGGGAATGGCGCCCTTATGCATCGCCGTTGGTGCGGCCGACCATAGCCGGCCAGGGATTTCGCCCGAACTAGATCCCGGCCTCCAGCAGCGCCTCCTGTATAGAACCGGCGACCAAGAGAAGGGTGGCCCTACCGGGCTGGCCCGCACACCAGACAGGGGAGGAGGGGAGGTGCTAGATCGCGCGCACCGGCCACCGCAGAAGCCGCCGCCAGTCGCCAACGACCATCGGGATAGCGCCGCCCATGCGACCAGGACGCCAGATCCACTGCCCGCATGGCTGCTCGCGAGCTTGCCATGCCTTGCGGAAGAGCCGCTGCTCCAGATCCGGTACTCCCCACGCAAAGGCAGGACAGCCAAGGCCCCGCTGCCACCATCCTTGGCGCCCCGGGCTTGCCCGACGGCTGCCTGCGGCGACGGCGAGGAAGGAAGGGGGGTTTAGCCCGGCGGCGCGGCTATGGTTTGCCCCCCTCGTCGCCCGAGTAGGCGGCGGCGGGGGGGGGGGGAGGGGAGTGCGGTGCTGGCTAGGGTAAAAGATGCAAAACGTGTGCTTGTCATTGTGGTTGTCAGGAATTATCTTGGACTTGTGCAAAAGTTCAGTCGGCAGCTCGGGAAAAGCAGCAATTTCAAGGCCTATGCCCGCACCTCCCACCGGTGACACAACCAGGGCGTAGGGACTGCATGATCTCCTAATTTATTTCAATCGATTAATTAGCAACTATACGTTATCTTATCATATATTTATCAAACTTAAAGCAGTTTGACTTAGGACAAACCTAGATAATTAATTCATAAAGGAGAGTATGACCCACAATTCTCTAGTAAATGGGGAAACATAAAGACCTTTTTTCCATTAAGAAAGGAAGGATAGCTTGTCCTACATAAGGCAATAAGTCAATCGTACTTGTCTTAATTTGGAACCTCTATTGATGCAATCTCAATTCCGGTTAGGACAAGAAGGTTGTCCTCGAACCTCCTACCATCAACTCATCCAGGCTATTTTGTTGGAGCCAAAGCCCAGCGCAGGACACTGACTTCATGTATGAGCAGATTGTTTGCAGACCTCCATAGGTGTGTGTAATGTAGCATGTAACCCAGAGCTAGGAGAGAACATATAATACATTATCCATAAGACCAGAACCGCTAGAAGGCTTGATTATCTAGGACAAAAACTATTGTAGCTCGGACCTGCTATGGTGTTTAAATAATACTGTGTGACTAGGAGTTGTTGGAACTCCATGCATGAATGCCAAGGCCAGCATGTATATGCTCTAACTTATCCCATTATGCCAAACCTATATATTATTATGACAGAACCACATATCATTTAGAAAGATTCTATATTAATTGTAGTGCCACTTGCTTTGAATACCGCCAAATATAGTGTCAATAGGTCAGCACATTGAATATGCTGGCAGAGTTACACTGTAAATAAAATGAAATGTAAGAACTACATCTACATGCAATATTTGGCTCGTGGAGGCTCTAAGTTAATGATTTTACATAAAGCTAGTTTTTCCCTACAACAAAGGAATAAATTTATTTAACTACTCCCAAGTTGACCAATATTTGTGAAGGTTTCCCCAACTCAACTCCCAATTAAAAGTATCATCATTAAATCTAATTCAATTAATTAAAGAGTGATGAGATCAACAATAATATCCAATTCCAGATATACAACATGTCCATAACCGAGGACCCGGCTAACCATGATTAATTTAAACACTCTGCAGAGGTTGCGCACTTTTCCCCACAAGACTCGACCACATCCATGATTGTATGATCGAGACATATTCTTTCTGAAGCACTTACTCTCTACTCCGGGCAGACCGGTATACCTACTTTCCCCTACATCTGCTAGTCCGCCTCTTTGAGAGCTTACGCAACTTACTCAACTATGACAGAGCCCATAATGGCTTGTGGCTGCACACGGAAGTTTCTAGGCATGAAATATCATATGATCCCTTTGAGCCTAGGTGGCGAACCGAAGGAAAAACCATAGGGGTACTCCGGGATTTTCCTAAATAGACAACACTTGGTTCCCCAGGTGCCTCAACCAATCCACCCAGATGTGTATTAAAGTTGCCACCTTAATGTTATCTAGGATTAATAACTCTCAAAACTTTCATGTGAATCACTATCCAATCCCCGTCTACGAGCATGGCTAAGAAATAGAATAAGCATAATGTATATTCCTGGGGTGATCAAAAGGTATTAGGTTCCTACCTCAATTACTACAACCAAACCACATGTTCCCAGTCCTACTCATGCAAATATTTGAGGGGCGGAACTAATGTATAGTAAAAACTAGGTATAGAAGAGTATGATAAAAGTGTAACTTGCCTTGCTGATGATCTGCAAAATTCTAGAGATTCATAGTAACAAGCTTCGCACTCTGAGTAATCTAGTGTAGACAAACAGTAGCATACATAGCAGTCACTCAAAGCGAAGCAGCGAGAAAACCGAGAAAATATCCAAATCAAACACGAAAGCAGGCAAATGGCTTAAACTAACAGAAAGTAAAACCTACCAGCATTATTATCATGTAGGTTAGATCTTAATAGTAGGTACATGTGATTAGCTACGATTTGCAAAAGAAACAACTCAAATGGAGAAGCGAGCGAAACAAGATCGTTTACTAATCTGAACTAAGGTCAAATTTTAAAGTGTCAAAATCATATTCAACTTGGTTACCTAGAAAGAACAGAATATTCACGAAGATTTAGGCGCTGGTTTCATCTAATTTGGACAAGCGAGCAAATAGTTCGCTAGTTTTAAAATCAGGGGCTAAATCGTGAGAAAACTATTCGTGGATAGGTCACGACCGAAAAATAAACTAAAAGAAAAATCTACGCATACGAGCGTTAGATTAGCAGAACTAATCGGCGAAAATTGTTTACTAACAAATCTAAGCGAGCGAGCGTTAGTTATTTAACTAAACCTAAAAACCGATCTAATCTAGAAAAAGACTAAAGCGCAAAATTGAAAAAACGAAGAATCGACCTGTTCATATGTTTTGACCGGCGACGAGAAATCTGGCGGGCGGCGGGATTCGGCGGCGGTGTGAGGCGACAATGAGGCAGGCGGCGGTCTTGGCGGCGGCGGCGGCGTGATAACCCACAAGTGTAGGGGATCATTTGGAGCCTCTTTCGATAAGTAAGAGTGTCGAACCCAACGAGGAGCTAAAGGTAGAACAAATATTCCCTCAAGTTCTATCGACCACCGATACAACTCTACACACGCTTGACGTTCGCTTTATCTAGAACAAGTATGAAACTAGAAGTACTTTGTAGGTGTTGGTGGATAGGTTTGCAAGATAACAAAGAGCACGTAAATATAAACTAGGGGCTGTTTAGATAAATAAATAATAAATTAAATATAGCGAGTGTGGAAAAGTGGTGGTAGGAGTTGTGGAATTGTCCCTAAGCAATTGACTACTTTACTAGACCGATAGCAAGTTTTATGTGGGAGAGGCCACTGCTAGCATGTTATCCCTGACTTGGAATTCTATAGACTTATGATTGGAACTATTAGCAAGCATCCGCAACTACTAACGTTCATCAAGGTAAAACCCAACCATAGCATTAAGATATATTGGTCCCCCTTCAATCCCGTATGCATCAATTTCTATGCTAGGTTGAAGCTTCTGTCACTCATGCCCTCCTATACATAGTCCTATCAACATAGACCGGAGGGGGAATTCATCACTGGTGGCCATCTTCATCATCCCGACGCTCTCCATGACGAGGAGGGAGTAGTTCACCCTCGGGGCTGAGGGTATGTACCAGTAGCTATGTGTTTGATCTCTCTCTCTCTCTCTCTCTCTCTCTCTCTCTCTCTCTCTCTCTCTCTCTCTCTCTCTCTCTCTCTCTCTCTCTCTCTCTCTCTCTCTCTCTCGTGTTCTCTCTCGTGTTCCCTCTATGGCACGATCTTGATGTATCCTGAGCTTTGCTATTGTAGTTGGATCTTATGATGTTTCTCCCCCTCTACTCTCTTGTGATGAATTGAGTTTCCCCTTTTGAAGTTATCTTATCGGATTGAGTCTTTTATGAGAACACTTGATGTATGTCTTGCCATGCTTATCTGTGGTGACAATGGGATATCATGTGCCACTTGATGTATGTTTTGGTGACCAACTTGCGGGTTCCGCCCATGAATCTATGCATAGGGGTTGGCACACGGTCTTGACTCTCTGGTAGAAACTTTGGGGCACTCTTTGAAGTACTTTGTGTTGGTTGGATGAATTTGATGTGACGCATATCGTATAATCATGCCCACGGATACTTGAGATGACAATGGAGTATCTAGGTGACATTAGGGTTTTGGTTGATTTGTGTCTTAAGGTGTTATTCTAGTACGAAATCTTTAATAGATCGATCTGAAAAGAATAACTTTGAGGTGGTTTCGTACCCTACCATAATCTCTACGTTTGTTCTCCGCTATTAGTGGCTTTGGAGTGACTCTTTGTTGCATGTTGAGGAATTGTTATATGATCTATCTATGTTATTATTGTTGTGAGAACTTGCACTAGTGAAAGTATGAACCCTAGGCCTTGTTTCCTATCATTGCAATACCGTTTACGCTCACTTTTATCATTAGTTACCTTGCTGTTTTTATAATTTCAGATTACAAATACCTTTATATCTACTATCTATTTTGCACTTGTATCACCATCTCTTCGCCGAACTAGTGCACCTATACAATTTGCCATTGTGTTGGGTGTTGTCGGTGTCAAAACCGGCGGATCTCGGGTAGGGGGTCCCGAACTGTGCGTATAGGCGGATGGTAACAGGAGACAGGGGACACAATGTTTTTACCCAGGTTCGGGCCCTCTCGATGGAGGTAAAACCCTACTCCTGCTTGATTGATATTGATGATATGGGTAGTACAAGAGTGGATCTACCACGAGATCAAGGAGGCTAAACCCTAGAAGCTAGCCTATGGTATGATTGTTGCAATGGTTGTATGTCCTCGGACTAAAACCCTCCAGTTTATATAGACACCGGAGAGGGCTAGGGTTACACAGAGTCGGTTACAATGGTGGGAGATCTACATATCCGTATCGCCAAGCTTGCCTTCCACGCCAAGGAAAGTCCCATCCGGACACGGGACGAAGTCTTCAATCTTGTATCTTCATAGTCTTGGAATCCGGCTGACGATGATAGTCCGGCTGTCCGGACACCCCCTAGTCCAGGACTCCCTCAGTAGCCCCTGAACCAGGCTTCAATGACGATGAGTCCAGCGTGCATATTGTTCGGCATTGCAAGGCGGGTTCCTCCTCCAAATAATTCATAGAAGATTGTGAACACCAGGATAGTGTCCGGCTCTGCAAAATAAATTCCACATTCCACCGTAGAGAGAATAATATGTACACAAGTTCAATCTGCTGACGTATTTTGTGGCATGACGTCACACCACTACCAAGCCTTTACTTGAATCGTTTTTTATATACCACCTCAGTAGCGTTTAGCGGCGGTTTCCTTAGCACGTCTTGTCGAGCGAGATCGTGTTCCCCTTATTCAGATTCCCATCAATACGGACGTGGGTAACCCAACCGCGCCATTGATGGTGGCGCTTGGTAGATAAGCGAGTTTTACCAGGCCGGTGGGGACGCATAGTCTTCGTCCACCCATATATAAGGGGATAAGGATCCACCCTTTTTTACCTACGCCTTCTTCCTCCTTTGCTTATCCATCTCCGTGCACTCGAGCTCCAGCGCCCAAGTTCGCACATCTTGCCTCAACCTTCTCCAGCCATGTCCGGAGCGGGAGGCAAGTGGATGGCCTCCTCCGTTACGGAGGGGCACATCGAAAGAATCTTGGCGCGGATACTGTCAGCGACATCATGCACGGCTGCCCGACAAGGGCAGCTCATCCCAACCCAGGCCCCATGAGAGGGTCGTATTCCTTCCCCACTTCCTCCGCGGACTGGGCTTCCCACTTCATCCCTTCGTCCGGGGGCTCATGTACTACTACGGCCTAGATTTCCATGATCTGGCGCCGAATTTCATCCTCAACATCTCGGCGTTTATCGTGCGTGTGTGAAACCTTCCTCTGCATCAGCCCACTTCAGCTTGTGGCTCAAGACCTTCAATGTCAAGCCGAAGGTAGTGAAGGGGAATCAGGCGGAGTGCGGAGGCACCATGGTGGGCAAAATTCCCAACGTCCTCTGGCTCGAGGGCGCCTTTGTGGAAACCATCAAGGGATGGCAATCGGGGTGGTTCTATATCACGAGCCGCGTGACCCTAAATGGGCAGCGGCCCCCGAGTTCAGATTTGGTATCCCCATGCAGTTCACCTCCTGGAAAGAGAAGGGCTTGCTATGGGGTAGTTCGGAGGAGCTGACCAGACTTCAGTCCTGTCTCCAGACCCTGGTGAACTAGAAGCTCAAGCTTGTCAATGTGATCCAGGTCATGCTCGTCCGCCGGATTCTCCCCTGCCAACAACGGGCCTTCAATCTGTGGGAGTTTGATCCGGCACAACACCGGACCCTGAGTGAGCTCTTCGACATGACGTACGAAGCTGCCTGGAGGGTGCTGTTCAAGGGCGGGGAAGCCCCCGCATCCGCGACTAAAGATCGCGGATTCAGCACCAAGCGCCCGACCGACGAGGTGAGCTTTGTCATCCTTCTGAGACACTTTATTTCTTTCATAGTTTGACTCTATCACGGGATCTAAAACTCCCAAGGCCTTTAACAGGACTGGCGGAGGGCGTCCGGACAGGTGTTGTCGGCTCCCTCCCGAAGAACCGGTGGATGCCCGTTTAGCAGGGCTGCTAGTCCGGAACTTTATGTGGTGCGGAGAAGAAGGCCAAAAGGATGCCACGGGAACTCGAAGAAGTTCCGGCGCCGAGTGATGTCGGACTCATCGTCCGATGGCTCTGGCGGACTCCTCCCGAAGCGAGGAGGAGAAGAGGACTCTCCCGGAGAGGAGAGAAAGAAGGCCTCCCCAGCAGGGGGCGAAAGGGTTCAGAGGAAGGACCCTTCCCCGGGCAGCTCATAGCGCCAATGGCGGCGACAAGGTGTCCCTCAAGTCCCACCGACAACGAAGGTATATATACCCGAGGGCAGCGGCGTTGATTATTCCTTCAAAGCCTCGCCCCAAACCCTTCGCTGCCGTCGCCGTGGTCTCGGATCGTCTCCTGTCGCTGTGCGCCCTCGCCGGAGTCTCCATCGCCGTCGCGGTCAATCTCATCCATCCGTTGCGCCGTGGTGAAACTCCACCAGATTGGGTGAGTTTCATCCCTCTCGTCTTCAACCTCTGATTCAATGCCGATAGGTTTTGCCTAACTTCTTGCCAAGTTTGAAATCTTCCTATCCAGGATTAGATCTTAGAACAAAATTAGTGAAAATTTTAGGGTTAGGTTTCCTGAACACATCTCGGTGTGACCGATTCTACATTCTCGGATGACCGATTTGGCCTCTGGCCATTCCTTGCACTTTTCGGTTAAACCGAGTTGTACCGTCGGTAAGACGAAGTGAGGATTTAGTGAAACCCTAGTGCTCTCGGCTGAGCGAAACCCATTTCGGTCCAAGAAAGTGGTGTGTCAGTTAGGTTTAGACACTTGATTCACGAATTTTTAGACTCGGTCGGACCGAAATGCATCTGTGAAAACCTAAAACTAAAGTTTGAACTCAATTTTTTTCAAAATCCTCTGCGTTTGTGATAACTCTTCTATTCGCCTATACCTATTCTTTTCACGGGTTGTCGGTCATATGCGATGCAAGTGACAGCGAACAGTCTGAATCACCGGTTGAGATCCGAGGCGTCACAAGTCTGAAGCAAGCAGTTTTTCAGATGATGGAGAGGCACTCCAAGTGGATTGCCTCCAGCTGCCACGGGGCCGGGAAGAAGAGAATTACGATGAGGAAGACTCGACTTTGTTGCTGATGAGGAGATTACTTCCAAGCCTAAGAGGAAAGTGGTTGCCAAAGGGCTATCAAGAGGCACAGACAAAGAAAGGCACCACAAAGAAGAAATCCATAGTTGCAAAAGAAGCTGAGCATGGAAGAAGAAACCTCCAGCAAGATCAAGAAAACTTCCAAGAGGAAGAGGCTAGTTCATGAAGAAGGCGATGATGACTACGATGAGAAGCACCCAGCCTCCTCGAAGCAAAGTTGATGGGAGATGCCATCGAGGCGGGAGAACCCACAAAATCTAAGCCATCAGCTCCAGCAAAAGGCAGCCCAAGCCAAACCCTGCCAAGCCAAAAGAACGAAGAAATATACCCTTGAGAGAAGAAGAAGGAAAATGTGCCACTCTGAATCGATGAAGAGGCACATGTTTTCTTTGAAGCTCGGCAGAAATTGCCGATTCATAATGATGCTCATCCTCGAGCTGAAAATATGAAGGAAAGGAAGGACAAAGGTCTCAGGCTATGAGGCAAGTTGATCCATATGCCACCGGGAGAAGGACATTTGTTGACTCAAGGTTCCACACGAGAGCAACAAGATTTCTATGAGGCAGTGCTCATGGACAAAAGCCAATTATTCTTGACACGGATATTGGGCGGAATACATCGGCGGTGAAAACAGAGACTATTTCCCACATGTGCATGAGAGCTTCACGCATGTGGAGTTCTTGAGTTTGTTGGTCGAAATTGGTACTTGGAATGATGAGATGATCATGCGAGTTCTATGCCGCACATTTCTATCGGATGGCGAATGTATGGATGACGAAGGCGGAGATTCTCTTCAACTATTGAAGAATGGAGCGTTGCTGAATGCACCGTATCAAGGGATGATGATGTAGATGTCTATGGCATTACAAAGAAGAATCACGAGTCTATGAAGAACATGTACAATGAGGTACGGACAAGGATGTTGAGATATGGAAGCTTGGATCAGTTTATCATCTTGAGCAGGTCTCCCAACCACTAACACCATTACGAGGCATACTTTGATGCCCAAGTCGGAGACCACCGCATGATAAGAGGCTATTCTATCAACATCTGCACATTCTAGATCGAAGGCACCTTTTAAGGTGATGGACACGATAGTTGAGACTATCAAGAGGGACAGAGAGACCGAGAAGAAGATCGTGTGGGTTTGCTCCGCACATTCGGATGCTCATCAATGCCAAGTTTGGCACGGATACCTACATTGGATAGACCCCACTTGCCCTTGCCTTTGAACATGAAGATAATGAAGTTGTGATGGTGAGGATGCTCCCACATCTGTTGAAGGACACGCTAAGTGCGAAGCTGCCAAACAAGCTAAAGCTGAGAAGGAAGCGGCGCGCAAAGCCCAAGGCGTTGGAGAACAACTTCTTGAAGCCACTCGAGGAATTGAACTACGCTGGCCAGCATAGTGCGTCTCGGGAGAGTCTAGAGAGGATAGTTGAAGATAAGTTCCATGCTCGGATGTCAAAGATGGTGAAGTGCAGGTCACCGTCAACAAGCTTGGCGACATTGAGGAAGCGAAGAGAGAAAGGCGAGATCATGAAGGAGATGGAAGGTGATCTAGTCGGGATGACTATGAGCAGCTGCTGCAGTACCCACAAAGCCCAGATCAGCTTGCTATTCGATGTGAGACCCGAGGCTACTACATGGCACCTCCACAGCTCCATCGGTTCGGCACCAGCTCGTATCCACTCCTCCGGCTCCACAGACTTGCGAGAAGCTTTGCGGATGCAGCTATCTCCCTCCATCGGCCTTGAGCAGGAGCCGCCCGTGAGTCCCTAGTGCGATTAGCTCTATACCTTCGAACTTTTGGTAACTTGTTGCCAAAGGGAAAAGTGTATAGATCATAGGACTTCGAGAGAGTGCTCATTTTGCTCTTTCGTTTGCGGTTTTCCTTGAGATACTTTTGAGTTCTTGAGACATTTCGTGTGTTTGATACTCGTTTGCTCTATCTTGATGAGTGCTTGATCATACTATGCTTAATGTGTGTTAATGCTTATCATATTCTATCCATATCTTGTATGATCATTTACTCATGTCTTG
>JAHHZJ010000442.1:0-10000 GCA_021437245.1 Aegilops speltoides
TTGATCTCTTCTTGCAATAAATTCTTGGCGCTCAACTTTGTTTTGTTTCGACTTTACCTTGTGGGCGTGCGTGAGGATAGAGCGGCAGGTGGTGCTCAATTACTTTCACAGGAACACGGGGATGTCGGATGGTTGCCATGCAAACACGTCAACATTGCCCATGAGGAAAGCAACGGCGCTTTCCTATTTAGGATCAAGCATGGCGATGGTGAAGGTACCACCGATCGTCCTCCTTAGCGGCCACTTTCTTGGTCTCTAAGCGGAGCTGCCCGCCTTCTTACACTTGTCGGTGGAGCTTTCGGTGGTGCGTCCTCGGCGGTGCGCCTTGACACTCCGAAGAGTGTGCTTGCCGGAGTGGGCATCGAGCTCTTGCGGGACTTGGTCTTCTTCTTCCCGGGAGCTTGGCGGCAAGTGGTTTGCGTTCAGCTGCGGCTCTTTGCTTACCGGTAGATCTTATTGGTACGAGATAAGGGCATCTTTCTTGTCGCCGGGGCGAGAGATGACACTGCTCGGACCGAGCATCTTGAGCACGTTGTATGCATAATGAGATGCTGCCATGAACTTGGCGGCTAGGCGGCCGAGTATCCCATTGTAAAGGCAATGGGAAATCAGCAACGTCAAAAGTAACTTTCTCTGTCCTGAAGTTCAGCTCGGCTGCCAAATGTCGTGGCAATGTGATCTTCCCCTTGACTTGCTCCTTCCGGATTGATTCCTTGGAAAGTACGATCTCTTGAGCTATTTGTCGGGGATCACCGGGCTTCTTGAAATCTTCTTGAGGAAATCAGGTTCAAGCCGGCCCGCCAAATCAACTAGCATCTTTGTGACTTTGAGGTTGGGGATAGTTGGTGAAACCAACATCGGCAAGCACCGACGCGATGATCACGATCGGGTGGTCCTCAATGTCAAAAGATGATAAGCGTCTTTGGACCGCCGAGGGCTTGCGTGACTCAAGCGATGGATTACTGCTGCATTAACTTCGTACCCACAGTTTCAGGCTGGCGGAGGCGGGTATCTGAAAGCTTACCGTCAACGCACAAAACCTCTGTTGCTTCTGAAACTCCTGCTCGTCGGCCTCGTCATCATCCATGTCCTCATCTTCATCCTCATCTTCATCTTTATGTTGCGGTGACGGGAGGCCTGTCCTTGCTGTTGCTTAGCGCCTTGGCGCGTCCTCCTCCTGGCGGGGCCTTCTTGCGAACCCACGGTACCTTCACTGGGCATTTTCCTTGTCGCGTCGCTCGTACTCAGCCTTTTGCAGCTCAGCGAGGCTGCTCGACCTTCTTGCAACTTTGGAGATCATGGCCCTTGAATGCGGTGAATCTTGCGGTATTGCTTGTCGGAGCTGCCCTACTTGTCGGCGGCGCCCCGGGTTACTGCTTCCTTGGCGCCACCTCGTCGCCGGACTGCTCGGCAGCTGCCACATCTTTGCCTTTCCTCTTCTGTTGTTCCCTTGCGGTTTTTTCTTTGCAGGCGGCATCCTCCTTGTCGAGACCCTCCGCTCCTGTGTTCTCTCCGGGAGTTTCCTCCCTCTTGATGCGTGCACACTTGTCGGCGAGGTGTAGAGCTCCGCGGCGTCTCTTATCTTGCATCGCCATCTCCTCCGCATCCTGCGATTCGCTGCGTTCGATGGAGCAGCGATGACCGCCGGCGGGGTGGACATCTGGGATGTTGCGCTGCACTAGCTGAATCTTTGTATGTACTTTCTTGAGGGCTCTCCTTCCATACAGGCGGCGATCACGAGATCACTCTCCTGGCCATGAGGCTTGTGACCGCTTGTGTGAAAGCGCAAATAATGATAGCGCAGATCCGCCCATGAGAAATGGGTTGTCGAGCCAGGATCGACATTGGGCTTGAGCACTAGTGGGAAGTAGTTGGCAAGGATCTTCTCGTCGCGCCCCGCAGCTTGCACCGCAATGGTGTAGATCTTTGAGGAACTCGGCGGATGCAACCTGCCATCATACTTCTCCGGTTACATCGGCGAAGTTCTTGGTCTTGGGCCCTTTGGACTTGCCGCAGCTCACGCGAAATGCGAGGGCAACCTACAAAGCGTCACGACAAGTCGCTGGTTCCCCACAGCGCATGCATGTCAGCAGCGGGCGGTAGCGCTGTCGATTGACGCCGCGCTTCTCTCCGGCGCTTCGTCTGGTGCGGCGTCTTCGTGTTGTCGTTCTTGAAGAACTTGGCGTTGATCTTAGCGAGCTCGTGGATCTGATGGCGCCGTGGAGTCGGTGTCGTGGTTGATCCGGCGAGTCGGCGATCTTAACCTTCCAGGCGAGGAGTGCGGTGGTTGCACCTCCACGGTCTTATCGCCATCGGCTCGCGTCTGGCGTCTTCGTGCGGCCGATATGCTTTCGGTTGCCGGGGAGTGTCGCCATTGGCGAAGCCCATGAGGCTCGTATGGTGGCCCTCAATCGTCGATCTTGTCGCCATTGGAAGTAGTCGAGGCAGATTGAGCTTGGGCCAGCGCTTCACGAGTCTTCGGCGGCGGTGAATAAGCGCGAGGCGGGATATGCTCGGACTTCCAAGCGGGTTGGAAGGAGCGATACCCGTCGGCGACCGTGCTTCACTCGTGCCCGCATGATGGCGTTCATGCTGGTCTTGAGCACCAGAGATCCACCAGCTGGACTTGCTCTAATGCGAAAGTACGGTTCTGCGAGCACCATGGCGTTGTCGATCTCGCGCCTCTGAGATGGGCGCGATCGTGTCTGAGACGCCGAAGTGTCGCGAGGCCTTGTCCTTGGATCTGGTAACGGCGTGAGCCCCTCGTCGGCGCCCGCTCCTCGCCGGCGTCTACCCCACCGTTTGCTCTCGTGGCGGTGGGATCGGCAGCGGCGAGCAACCACCTCTGAAGCCTTCTTCTTGATGGCATGTCGATGAAGATGATGATGAAGCGGCTGCAGCGTGAGCGCGGATCGGGTTCACACAACCTTAGCGCCTCCCCTGGCGGCGCCAAAGATGTCATGGGAAGCGAGCACCTATGGGGCAGGGCCTTCGGTCCGGCGAGGGCGGAGGCGCCTGAAAGCGGATCGGCGGAACACTGCGGCGATTTTACCCAGCCGGGCTCTCGAGAGATTATACTCCTCTTTGCTGCTTTGTGATTGTATTACTGTTCTTGCTTGAGGCGTGAGAGTGGTGTGGTTTGAATGAGTCGAACCCTTTCTCGTTCGCATGGGCCTCCTTTTATAGGCACAAGGGTCACCGATAGGTAGCAGTATGATCAAGTACAAATGTAAAAAGGGTGGTTGGTACAAGCTGCTATCTGATGCACCTACCTAACTTTCGGCGGCGTGGACAAAAGCGTTTAATGCCCGTCCGCGTAAACTTAACACGTGCGAGCGACCGTTAGGAAGCGCCACCGCTTGCCCGCGATGGCCTTCTCGTCATCTCCACTTGCCACCTCGCATTGCTTGGCTGCGAGCCTCCGCCCGCGTCGTCTGCTGGAATGGTCTCGAGGGCGACACGCCGGCCGGGTGTCTTTGGGCGTGGTATGATGGTAGGCTTTGCCGTAACAAGCGCCTTACATGGTCGTTGTCTTATCGCACCCAAAAGCTTGTCGCTCGTCGGGTCTTGTCGGGGCCTTGGCGGCGTCGCGGCAAGTTCTTTGAAGTGCCTTGGTTGGCCTTCGGCAAGCTACTCTTGCGGGGCCTTATCCTTCGGCAAGCTCCTCTTGCGAGTCTTATCTTCTCGATTAAAACACTTTGTTCTTGAATGGCATCAATAGGATCTCACGGAGGATCTTGGCGGACACGGCAAGCCTTGCATGAGAGATGCTATGCCGCCGTGCACAAGTTCGGGATACTAAGGTACCTCTACTTTAGTACAGCGGCACAGGGGGCTTTCCCGAGCATGAAACGGTCGACTCGGGCTAGAATGCGGGCAAGGGAATCCGACTATTTAATTAAAAAAAAGCATTGCGATGGTCTCGCGGATCTTTGGCGCAATGTGATTTCTGCCCGATTCTCACGAATGTCAAAGTGAAGAAATTCAACCAAGCGGCGGAGTAAGCGGCGGGAGTAACTATGACTCTCTTAAGGTAGCCAAATGCCTCGTCATCTAATTAGTGACTTCGCATGAATGGATTAACGAGATTCCGTGTCCTGTCTACTATCCGGTGAAACCACAGCCAAGGAGCAGGCTTGGCGGAATCAGCGAGGAAGAAGACCTGTTGAGCTTGACTCTAGTCCGACTTTGTGAAATGACTTGAGAGGTGTAGGGTAAGTGGGAGCCCTCACAGGCGCAAGTGAAATACCACTACTTTTAATGTTATTTTACTTATTCGAGGGTCGGAGCGGGCATGTCCTCCTTTTGGCTCCAAGGCTCGGTCTTCCGGGGCGATCCGGCGAAGACATTGTCGGGTGGGGAGTTTGGTTTGAGGCGGCACATCTGTTAAAGATAACTTGGTGTCCTAAGATGAGCTCAGCGAGCAGAAATCTCGTGTGGAACAAAAGGGTAAAAGCTTCGTTTGATTCTGATTTCGGTCTGAATAAGAACGCGTGGCGTGGCCTATCGATCCTTTAGATCTTGGAGTTTGAAGCTAGAGGTGTCGGAAAAGTTACCCGAGGATAAGCGGCTTCGCAGCCAAGTGTTCATAGCGACGTTGCTTTTGATCCCGATGTTGGCTCTTCCTATCATTGTGAAGCGAAATTCACCAAGTGTTGGATTGTTCACCCACCAATAGGGAGCGTGAGCTCGGTTTGAACCGTCGTGAGACAGGTTAGTTTACCCTCTTGATGCGGTGTTGCGATAGTAATTCAACCTAATACGAGAGGACCGTTGATTCACACAATTGGTCATCGGCGCTTGGTTGAAAAGCCGATGTGTGGCTTCTGCGTGTGCGGATTATGGTGACGCCTCTAAGTTAGAATCCAAGCTAGCATGTGGCGCTGCGCCCGCCGCCGCCCGACCCGTTAAAGGCGCTTGCGCTAAGGGCCCGTGCCATTGGCTAAGCTGGTCCGGCCGATGTGCAGCGCGGCCGCCTCAGCTCCCTTCCCAGCAGGCGGTGGGCTGAATCGCTGCGGCGACTTAAATCGCGACGGGGCATTGTAAGTGGCAGAGTGGCCTTGCTGCCCGCGATCCTCGAGATCCAGCCCCATGTCGCGCGGATTAATCCCTCCCCACAACTTTCCTTCACCAAGTAAGGTACGAAGATCCCACAAAAATCTGCACCGCTAAGTCATGAGGACTAGAAATGGCTAAGTCCTTGTAAGACATACCCTTGGACCCAATAAGGCCAGTGGAAACAACACTCAAAACTATATGTGCCAAATGCAAAAGATACTTGGCCGATTCATGCGGGTGCCGTCGTCACAGGCTACACTACTAAGTCATGCTCAAGGCAAATGGTATAGTCCCTTATATGACATATACAATCACTCAATAAGGCCAGTGGCGAGCACACTCAAAACTATATGTGCCAAGTGAACACCATACTTGACCGATTCATTCGGATGCCTTCCCTATGTCATGGACAAGACAAAATGGTAAAGTCCCTTGAATGAAATACGGAATCACTCAATAAGGCCAGTCGCGAGCACACTCAAAACTATTTGAGGCAAGTGACCAAGATACTTCAGCGATTCATCGTGCAACTCATCACAAAGACCCTTACGGACACATGAGCGGGCTGTATAGGGACAAGGAAAAAAGTGCACGACATACTTCGTGGGCGGATCTGGGCGCGACCCTTGGATCACCGAGCAAAACCACTTAAAGGGAGCCGCGAGCGGGCATGCGTGGGACACGGGGAAAAAAGTGGGCGATGGCGTAGTGGGCCCGAAGTGGGCGGCGCCATGGAAAAGTGGGCAAATGCCGCGTACAACACACGCCACGTACCACGGACCCTTACGCGGACCCGTGAGCGGGTTATGCGTGAACGGGAAAAAAACTGGCGGCGGCCGTCGTGGGCCGAAGTGGGCGCGCCATGGAAAAGTGGGAAAAACCATGTATGTGGCACACGCCACGTACCACGGACCCTTACGGAGCGTGAGCGGGCTCTCGTGGACCGCAGAAAAAAGTGGCGGCGGCCGTCGTGGGACGGAAGTGGGCCGCGCCATGGAAAAGTGGGCAAAACCACGTACGTGGCACACGCCACGTACACGGACCCTACACGGGCCGTGAGCGGGCTGTCGTGAACCGCGGGTAAAAAGTGGCGGCGCCCGTCGTGGACGGAAGTGGGCCGCGCGCCATGGAAAACTAGGAAAAACCGCGTCGTGGCACCGCCCGCGATACGGACCTACACGAACCGTGAGCGGGCTGTGCGTGAACCGAGGAAAAAAACTGGCAGCGGCCGTCGTGGGCGAAGTGGGCCAGCGGCATGGAAAAGTGGGCAAAACCACGTCGCGGCACACGCCATGTACACGGACCCTTGCCTGCGGAGGCGTGAGCGGGCTGTGCGTGAACACGGGAAAAAAAATCGCCGGCGGCCGTCATGGAGGCGGAAGTGGGCGCGCCATGGAAAAGTGGGCAAAACCACGTACGTGGCACACGCCGCGTACGGACCACTGCGCAGCCGTGAGCGGGCTGTGCGTGGACCGCAGGGAAAAAAGTGGCGGCGGCCGCCGTGGGCCGGAAGTGGAGCGCGCCATGGAAAAGTGGGCAAAACCACGTCGTGGCACACGCCACGTACGGACCCCACGGACCCGTGAGCAGGATGAAGCGTGGACACGGGGAAAAAAGTGGCGACACCCGTTGTGGGCCGGAAGTGGGCGCGCCATGGAAAAGTGGGCAAAACCCGTGCGTGGCACACACCATGTACGGACCCTTACGGACCCGTGAGCGGGCTGTACATGAACACGGGAAAAAAGTGGCGGCGGCCGTCGTGAACGGAAGTGGGGCGCGCCATGAAAACTGGGCAAAACCACGTCGTGGCACCGCCCGCGTGCGGACCCTCTGCGGACCCGTGAGCGGGCTGTGCGTGAACCGGGAAAAAAGCGGCGGCGGCCGTCGTGGACGGAAGTGGGTGGGCGCGCATGGAAAAGTGGGCAAATCCACGTATGTAGCACACGCCGCGTACCGCGGACCCTTGCGGACCGTGAGCGGGCTGTGCGTGGACACGGGAAAAACGTGGCTGATAGCCGTCGTGGGCGGAAGTGGGCGCGCCATGGAAAAGTGGGCAAAACCACGTCGTGGCACACGCGCGTACGCGGAACGTACATGGACCCTTGCGGGCCGTGAACAGGCTGTGCGTGGACCGCGGGAAAAAAAGTGGCGGCGGCGTCGTGGGCGAAGTGGGGCGGCGCCATGGAAAAGTGGGCAAAACAACGTCGTGGCACCGCGCCCGTACCACGGACCTACTGCGGGCCGTGAGCGGGCTGTGTCGTGGACCGCGGGAAAAAAGTGGCGGCGGCCGTCGTGAACGGAAGTGGGCGCGCGCCATGAAAACTAGGCAAAACCACGTCGTGGCACCGCCGCGTACACGGACCCTACGGACCCGTGAGCGGGCTGTACATGGACACGGGAAAAACTGGCGATGGCGTCGTGACGGAAGTGGGCGCGCCATGGAAAAGTGGGCAAAACCGCGTCGTGGCACACGCCCGCGTACGTACACTGCGGGCCGTGAGCGGGCTGTGCGTGGACACGGGAAAAAAGTGGCGGCGGCCGTCGTGGGCCGAAGTGGGCCGCGCCATGGAAAATTGGGCAAAACCACGTCGTGGCACCGCCACGTACACGGACCACACGGACCCGTGAAGCGGGCTGTGCGTGGACACGGGAAAAAACGGCGGCGGTGCGTGCGTGGACGGAAGTGGACGCGCGCCATGGAAAACGGGGCAAAACCACGTACAACGCACACGCCGCGTACACGGACGTTACGGACCCGTGAGCGGGCTGTCACGTGAACCGCGGAAAAAACTGGCGGCGCCGTCGTGAGCGGAAGTGGGCCGCGCGCCATGGAAAACTGGGCAAAACCCGACGTCGTGCTGCGCCCGCGTACACGACCCTACCGGACCCGTGAGCGGGCTGCGTGGACGCGGGAAAAAACTGGCGGCGTCTGTGATATCACGGCTTATTAGGGATGATAGACTACTCATATCAATAAGGAATTCCTTCTTTTCCCGGAGCCCATTGGAAAGAACTCCAAAGTTAAGCGTGCTCAGCAGGTATTTTCGGGATGGGTGACCGGAAAATGTTGCTCCGTGTGCGCATGAGTGAGGACAAAGTCGCGCGAAAAAGACTAAGTATTGATCTGTGGGGCGATCTAGATCCGCCGCGGAGAATGCGACCACCGGCGGGTGTGTCCGGGCGTTACAAGTTGGTATCGAGCCGACCCTCGCGGTTACGGATGGTTGCGGACAGGTGTGCGGTCATGTTGTTCATGGCGTTTGTGACCCGTCGTGGCACATGGCATGGCACATGTATCGGACTGGATGCCTGAGCGGTTGTGCCAGAGGAGCGTTCACTGTGGCCCGACGAGGCGTCGGTTCCTCACGAGTGGGGGTGTATGTGATATCGGCTTATTAGGGATGATAGACTACTCATATCAATATGGAATTCCTTCTTTTCAGGAGCCCATTGGAAAGAATTCCAAAGTTAAGCGTGCTCAGCTTGGAGTAGTTTGAGGATGGGTGACCGGCCGAAGTTGCTCCAGGTGCGCATGAGTGAGGACAAAGTCGCGAAAAGACTAGTATTGATCTGTGGGGCAGTCTAGATCCGCGAGAATGCTGACCACCGGCGGGTGTGTCCGGCGTTACCGTCCGTCGTGAATGAAGTGGGCGTAGCGCCATGGAAAACTGGGCAAAACCCGTATGTGGCACACGCCCACGAACACGGACCCTTACGGGCCGTGAGCGGGCTGTCGCGTGGACACGGGAAAAAAACTGGCGGCGCCCGTCGTGAGCGGAAGTGGGCGCGCCATAGTAAACTGGGCAAAACCATATACGTGGCACGCGCGCGTACACGGACCCCTGCGGACCCGTGAGCGGGTACAAGAGGTCCGGAAAAAATGACCCATCGCCATGCGAACGGCTCAAAACTAGCTAATGATGGTCAAAAGCGGTGCCATGGCAGCGAAAACATGTCTCATGGCAAAAAAGCGCTGCCACGGCAGCGTTTCAAACTGATGTACCCTCCTTCACAAACTAAGGGCAGGGGTCCCAATGGGGGCTAAAACACTCGGGTATAGTAGGGAGGAGGGTCCTTCTGGTGGGCGTCACGGAACACGGTGTTTTCTTAGGAAAAACACCCGTGTTCACTCACGCCATCCTCCAACGTTACCTCGGATGTCGGTCGTTATGCCATCACGAAGGTGTTGGCCGGTCCGATGTCGTCGTGAAATTCGACCCAACAGCGAGCGTGGCTCGCGAAGCGAAAGTACCCGTTCGTACGATCCGACCGGCGGTAAACGATGTAGCGGTGTCCCTCGAATGTTGCCTTCGGAAAACTGTTGCCCCTCGAATGTCTCCGGGCTGTTGCCCCTCGAATGTTGCCTCCGGAAAACCATTGCCCCTCGGTGTAGCGTCGCCGCTATCCCGGTCCCTGTCGCGTCTCAAGTGAAATTTGACCCAACAGCGAGTGCGGCTCGGGAAAGCAGGAAAGTAGCCCGTTTCGTGCCGCGATAACACCGTCCGACAACGTTGCACCGACATCCCGATAAAGTTGCCTTGAGAAAATCGTTGCATCCGTAGCTTTATTGCTCTTTGGTGTGACACGCATGATTGGCCTTGCGGGGGCGCCTTCATGCAAGTGATCCTCCCGTGCTCTGCACGGGCGGAGGCTTGGTTGGTTTGACCACTTGTTGGCTACTAAGCGCATGAGTAGCTTTGGACCCGTGTCTGCCGGTAGATCCCCCGTTGTACTGTGGCCGACTACCGGCGCCGTGTCCCGTCCGTCGTGTAACCCGAATCGCTGGATTAAGAGTGCTTGCGTGCTAGTACCCGACCTACGGGAAGTGGTGCTTCGGATAATTGTTGCCTCGTGGCGGACGCCCTTTGGGTGTGCCGCTGCGGCCAAATAGCGCTGCGGCGTTGCCTCATAACGCGGCACATTACGTGCCGTTGCTATCAAG
>JAHHZJ010000442.1:15000-20000 GCA_021437245.1 Aegilops speltoides
CCAGCAAACTCCCTCCATGCTCTCGGTCGTTCGATCACGATTGCGTGGCCGAAAACCGCTCCTCATTTGGACTCTCCTAGCTCCCTCTACCTATAAAACTAGCCCCTCCCCCGAAATTAGCGGTGCAAACCCTAGCTTCTTCCTCCTCCCGCGGCGGACACGTCGAACTCCGCCGGACATGTCCGCCGCCGTCCAGCGCCCAATCCACTGCTGCCCGTGTCTCGCGCCCGCGCCTCTGCGCCGCAGCCGCCCGACCCGTTCAGGCCGTCCGGGCAGCGCGCGGGCACCGCGCCAGCGTCCTCGTCGCCGCGCCCGCTCGCGCCTCCGCCGCCGCTGCGAGAAGCTCCGCCCGCCGCGCGTTCCTTACCGTCGGTGCGCCGCCTACGCCCCGGCCCGCCGCCAGCGAAGCCGCCCGTCACCCGTCGCGCGCGCAGACCCGCCGCCTCCTCCGCCCGAGCGCGTCCTCTTGGCCGCTTACGCCGCCCATCCCTCGCCGGCGCCCGCCGCCCTCCGTCCTCGGCAGCGCCGCTAAGCCCGCCGCCTCCGGTCGCCGCGCCGCCCGCCACCTCCGCCCGTCGCGGCCCCTCGTCGCGGATCGGGCCGGGTGGGATGAGATCCACCGTCCGGAACAAACGCCTCCCCTCCATCCGGATCCCTCCGTCCGCACCGTGCCGTCCCGTTGACTTTTCGCGAGGTGATAATTTGCCTAAGTCCCGATTTACATCATTATTATGCCATGTTTGACCTGCTGTATCTCTGCATCCGTAGCTCCGTTTTGTGCGTGTAATTTGTCAAATTGTTTGTCTCGGCGAGTACTTCATTTCATTCCATTGCATCATTTTCATTTGAGCTCATCTTGATGCCCGAAATCTTTGTTGGAAGAGTGCATGTTGATGTTAATCTGCTTGAAACTGTTATAACTTGCTCATTTATCATTTTGCCATGATTGATGTGTGCATCCTATGAGGTTGATGTCTACATGCATGTTGATCTATGCCATGCCATCTTTCGATGGTGCAAACCATGTATTTTTGTGAGTTGTGTCTTTGAGTGTATCAAGCTTGCTAAGTAGGGTAATTCTTTATTCTTTGTTTTCTGAGAGATTCTGTTATAATTTGTTGCTATGTTAACATGCTTCTACTAATCATTCTATGCATAATCTGGAGATGTCCTATAAACATGTTTTGATCTACATGTCATGCTCTATCCATTCATGCCCTTGGTTGCAATTATAGCCTGCTGGAACATGTTGTTATCTTGCTCCAAAGTTGCTTGATAATGTTCTTTGTCGACTGTTAACATTAAGTTCACTTGTTCCCATGTGTTTTCCTAGTGATCCATGCACCCTATGAACTTGCTCTTACCATGCTTAGCTTCATAAACATGTCTTATTACTGTTGGTTGCCTTGCCATGCCATGTATTGCTCTGTGGTGAGTGGTTCAAGCTCACCAACATGCCTACTTATTGTTGTTCTGCCATGTTTGAATCTGTAATATAACTTGCCATGTTTATGTGGGTGCCATCATATTTTCGATCCTTTTGGCTCATGGTCGATAAGGGACTTTTGATCTAAGATTTTAGTAGATTCATGCCATGCCTTTGTTTGCCATGATAAGTTCTGTAACATGTTCTTTGATAGCTCTAAACATTGCAACTGATGTTATTTCGCAAAAGTCTGAAACTGTTATTATTTGGAATATTCCCATGTATTTTTGAGCATGTTCTTGTTGTTTCGGAGATAGCTCAGTGTTCATGTTTTGTTGTGCGTTACCTGTACATCATGCTCATGCCTTTTGTTATTATGTTGGCGTCTTGTAGATTATTGTTTTGATGCTTGCAAGATGCCTAGTTGCTTTGTTATGGACAGATTGTTGCTATGACTTGTATAGAGTGTATGTGTTGCACCGTTGCTTCGTTTTGAGTGTGTTCTATATGAAACTTGCTTTATTTTGCATGTTGTTTCATATTATCATGTTCACATCCTTGTTTTGGTGTGTTTGCTTGATGTTTGGGTGCATTTTGCATCAATGCCATGCTTAACTTGTTTTGCTCATATCTTCTAGGCGTAGCTCGAATTAAATGAACTTTATATGTAACTTGACTAGAATCTCGTGTAGATTATCTTGGTGCATCTTAACTTGCTGTTTAACAACTTGAACATCAGGTTTATTCAGTTCTGGACCAATTTCGAAATTTGCATATGAGGACTTACGATTTGTTATATGTTGTTCGGCCTCATTTAAACTTGCCTTGATGTATTGTTGTTGTTTGCATCATCTCTTGCCATGAGTAGCTTCATGTAGCTTGGTCATGCATCATGCTTTTTGTGCATCATGCCTTGTTCATTTGTGGTGTGTTTACCTATGTTGTGTGCTTCTTCTTGTTAGTTCTGTTTGCAATCTTACCATGTGTTTTGGGGCATGTTCTAGTGATTTCTCGGAGATAGCTCGGTGTTCATGTTTTGTTATGCTTTACCTATACTTCATGCCCTTGCCTTTTGTTATTATGTTGAGATGCTGTAGCATGTTGTTTTGATGCTTGCAAGATGCCTAGTTGCTGTTATGGACAGATTGTTGTTATGACTTGTATGGAGTGTATGTGTTGAACCGTTGCTCCGTTTTGAGTGTGCTCTATATGAAACTTGCTTGATTTTTCATGTAGTTTCATATTATCATGTTGCATCCTTGTTTTAGGTGTTTGCTTGATGTTTGTATGCATTTTGCATCAATGCCATGCTTAACTTGTTTTGCTCATATCTTCTAGACCGTAGCTCGAATTAAATGAACTTTATATGTAACTTGACTAGAATTTCGTGTAGATCATCTTGGTGCATCTTAACTTGATGTTTAACAAATTGAACATAATGTTTATTCAGTTCTGGACCAATTTTGAAATATGCATATGAGGACTTATCGGATTGTTATATGTTGTTTCGGCCTCATTTAAACTTGCCTTGATGTGTTGTTCTTGTTTGCATCATCTCTTGCCATGAGTAGCTTCATGTAGCTTTGTCATGCATCACGCTTGTGGTGCATCATGTCTTGTTTATGTGTGATGTGTTTACTATGTTGTGTGCTTCTTCTCGATAGTTCCGTTTTGTTGCGATCGTGAGGATCGTTAAATCTATCTTGGTTCGTCTTCGTGGCTTCATCTTCTTCATGGACTCGTTCTTCTTCTTTTTGGGATTTGAGGCAAGATGACCGCTACCCTGGATCTCATTACTATCATTCCCATGCTAGTTGCTTCGTTCTATCGCTATGCTGCGCTACCTATTACCTGTTTTTCAAGCCATCCCATATTGCCATGAACCCCTAACCTTTGACACCTTTCCTATGCAAACCATTGATTGGCTATGTTACCGCTTTGCTCAGCCCCTCTTATGCGTTGCTAGCTGCAGGTGAAGTTGAAGATTTCTCCATGGTGGACAGGTTTATGTTGGGATATCACAATATCTCTTATATTTATTAATGCATCTATATACTTGGTAAAGGGTGGAAGGCTCGGCCTTATGCAGTGTTTTGTTCCACTCTTGCCGCCTAGTTTCCGTCATACCGGTGTTATGTTCCCAGATTTTGCGTTCCTTACGCGATCGAGTGATTTATGGGACCCCCGACAGTTCGCTTTGAATAAAACTCCTCCAGCAAGGCCCAACATTGGTTTTACCATTTGCCTCAACACCACCTACCTTTCCCTTGGGAGTAATTAACCCAAGGGTCATCTTTATTATTAGCCCCGGGCCAATGCTTGTCTAAGTGTTGGTCCAAACCGAACAACTTGCGGTGCCGCCCCTAGGCAACTTGGGGTATCGTCGGTTGTCGTACATAGTGTTCATTCGCTCGTGGCACGAGGCGAGATATGTGCAGCTACTATCGGGATGTTGCACGCGGGAGGTCTTGCTGGTCTTGTTTTACCATTGTCGAAATGTCTTGTAAACCGGGATTCGAGACTGATCGGGTCTTCTGGGAGAAGGTCTATTCCTTCGTTGATCGCGAGAGCTTGTCATGGGTTTAGTTGGGACACCCTGCAGGGTATAAACTTTCGAGAGCCGTGCCAGCGGTTATGTGGCAGATGGGAATTTGTTAATGTCCGGTTGTAGATAACTTGACACCAGATCCGAACTAAAATGCATCAACGGCGTGTGTAGCCGTGATGGTCTCTTCTCGGCGGAGTCCGGAAGTGAACACGGTTTACGTGTTATGTTTGGCGTCGTAGGAGTTCAGGATCACCTCTTGATCATTGCTAGCTTCACGACCATTCCTTTGTTTCTCTTCTCGCTCTCATTTGCGTATGTTAGCCACCATATCATGCTTAGTCGCTGCTGCAACCTCACCACTCTACCCCTTCCTTTCCCATTAAGCTTTGCTAGTCTTGATACCCATGGTAATGGGATTGCTGAGTCCTCGTGGCTCTGATTACTACAACAACGATTGCAGTACAGGTTATCACGATGATCATGGCCGAGAGCGATGCCTGCTTGCGTTGAGTTTCTTCTTCGCTTCTTGATCGGGGATAGGTTCTGGTCGGCAGCCTGGGCTAGCGAGGTGGATATTGTTTGAGTTTCTGTTTTTGTATCATCCGTAGTGGGATGTTGATCTCTTGTATGATGATATTGTATTAATGCGGCATTATATGCCTTTTGTATGTATCCCCACCTATATATGTAATGTTGATGTAATGATATCCACCTTGCAAAAGCGTCTTCAAGATGCGCTTCTATCCTTGGTGGGACCTTGAGTTCCTTTAGGATATGGTCGCATCTTGGGCGTGACAAGTTGGTATCGAGCCTCGACAGACCCTAGGAGCCCCCTTGATTGATCGTGTAGTTTGGCCATTGTTGAGTCTAGAAGAAAACTGTTTTGGTCTAGTTATATCGAGAGTAGAATTCTTTTACTCCTCCGCCCTTAAATCGCTCGGTGAGGAATCTTGACATAGGTGTTTTGAATTACTCCTCTTCCGTTCAAATTTTTCTTTAGGATCACGTGGTTAGTTTCGTGAGTTG